>JAVTVY010031839.1:0-12979 GCA_036873755.1 Hanleya hanleyi
ATTATAGATAATACAACGATGACATAACTTATATAGAAAAATATTTAAAAAATGAAAATGACATAAAATATTAAAAGTTACATGTGTCCATGCAATGTACAAAGTAAATGATAACCGATATATAAAAAAGATTTGCGTCTATGATTTGCTATTATTATTGTTAGGACCTATATAGCACTCAAACCACAGATATTAAATTACAGAAATGTTTCATAAAATGATTATACAAGATAGGCCTGCGTACATATCTATGTATATAGATTACACAGATTCTGATAGTCACAATATGTGTGACTGTCACAATGTAACAAAGCGTTCATCAGGGTTTTGATTTATACTATCCTGGCCACCGATCTGATTAACAGCAACAGGAGATATATTTGCATACATATACAAACACACTGCAGCGAAGTATGGTCAATCCTTTAATAAGTCATTGCAGCAAGTGAAATTGCCTACTACAAATTCAGGGTATGATCAAATTGATTAGAACAGGAAGTTCAAAATGGTCCAAAATCATGCAAAATATCTCCGCTATTTTATTTTAGAGGATGGGCCGGTCATACTGTTATTTCACTCATATGATGACAGTCAGTTTGAATGGTGGAGGAAGCCGGAGAGAAACATAGCCCGTCGGCTTTTACAGGAGAATTAATTTATTGGGATGCCCAATTGAATTTTCTCCTCAAAATTAGGGGTGCTTGGATTTTGATCGGGTTTTTGAATTATTAGAGGATTGACTAACCAACTTCATGGTGCTGCATGAACAGTCATAGAACTCCTACAATCACAAGGAACTTCATGGTTGTCACATGAACAGGCTTAAAAACTTCAAGATCTTTGCATGAACAGTGAACAAAATAAAATACAAGAAATGCAGATTTTGAGTTAACAGCTCTGATATTACAACTGGTTTGTATGGTTTTGATCAGTGGTGAAATAAGAAAATGCAATGATTTGTGCTTGAAACAGCACGAAACGGTCCTGATATAGATGGCAACATATACATGTATTTCTCATTTACGATGAAAGATATAGAATTAACATGGTATTCAGCAACAATTGTATGTGGAACGATGAATATTTATCACGGATAGGGGAAGACGAGTAAAGAATGAACACAAGTACACCCCACCCCTTCTCCCTGGACCCTCGAGTCAAGTTCTGTTGTGCCATCTCTCACACAGAACACATATATTTAACTATATGTTGTAAGAATATATGTCAGAATACAGAAATGGTCGATTTCATATTTAATTGGAGAGATAAATTATTAAATAGATTACTGTACTTGGTATTCCAATTAAAAGTGAAACACTGAATTGAGTTGTGTATGTGTCAGTACTTTGGTTTGACATATAACACAGGAGTTATTGGAAAGGATTTAGAAGTGGATTGTGTTACAAATTAATTCCAGTACAAGTTATCTGTACAGAATTATTCCAGCACAAGTTAGCTGTGCAAAATGATTCCAGTACAAGTTAGCTGTACAGAATGATGCCAGTACAAGTTAGCTGTACAGAATTATTTCAGCACAAGTTAGCTGTACAACATGATTCCAGTATAAGTTAGCTGTACAGGATGATTTGAATCAGTGCAAGTCAGCTGTACAGAATGATTCCGGTACAAGTTAGCTGTACAGAATGATTCCAGTACAAGTTAGCTGTACAGAATGATTCCAGTACAAGTTAGCTGTACAGAATGATTCCAGTACAAGTTAGCTGTACAGAACGATTCCAGTACAAGTTAGCTGTACAGAATGATTCCAGTACAAGTTAGCTGAATAGAATGATTCCAGTACAAGTTAACTGTACAGAATGATTCCAGTACACGTTAGCTGTACAGAATGATTCCAGTACAAGTTAGCTGTACAGAATAATTCCAGTACAAGTTAGCTGTACAGAATGATTCCAGTACAAGTTAATTGTACAGAACGATTCCAGTACAAGTTAGCTGTACAGAATGATTCGAATCAGTGCAAGTTAGCTATACAGAATGATTCCAGTACAAGTTAATTGTACAAAATGATTCCAGTACAATTGTACAGAATGATTCCAGTACAAGTTAGCTGTACAGAATGATTCCAGTACAAGTTAGCTGTACAGAATGATCAGGGCCTGATCTAGACTTTTAGTTTGGGCACCCTTACCTGGCGCAGAGTGTGATAAGTTATAGTGAAATAGGCCGCGATGTGGGACTGTCGAAGCCCATGGAAGCTGTGGGAGGATTGAATGGTCTAAATACAGCCTGATAACTTAATATTTGGCAATAGTAATTGCATTAATATAGGTTTCAGCCTGTTCAGAGGGAATTTGCTAACAAAAATATATATATTTTTTTTTTTTCTTTTTTCTTTTTTCTTTTTTTTTTTCTTTTTTTCTCATTTGGGCGCCCAAATTCATGGCGCCCAAACCCGTTATAACGGGTTCAAAAACGGCCTGGATCAGGCCCTGATGATTCCAGTAAAAGTTAGCTGAATAGAATGATTCCAGTACAAGTTAACTGTACAGAATGATTCCAGTACACGTTAGCTGTACAGAATGATTCCAGTACAAGTTAGCTGTACAGAATGGAGACATTTTGACAGCGATTCGGTTCTCTTTATCTTCATAATGGTAACATCTTTATAAACTGTTCGTCTGGCTGATCATCCTTACTCATTGAAAAATCTGTCGGGCTGCAGTTAAAGGGAGATAATCCAGAGAGACTGGATGGTTGTGTGCCGTCCTCTTTTTGATTACTGGTAACAATGATGGCATTATATTAAAGAGATCCAATCAATGGAAAATAAGGTTTTCTTCCAGAATTTTTTTTTTTAAATTTGGAATTTTTAACATTTTTCGTTTTCTCACATATAAAATTGTTCTCACTGGAAATATTTAATCTGGTGTTTAATACAGGTTTTTGGTTTGAGATTTTATTTCCTGGAGAAATTTCCACGTGATGCCATACATGCATGTGACTGAAATCTGTAGCACACAATGATGCAGACCCTGATCAACCCATAAAATAAGTTATCCTTAATTCCTATAACAGACGACAATTAGGCTTGTTTAAGGGACACAAAAAATAAAAACTCTGATGTGACCTGATCGTTAGCATCCTAACCAATGTATCACATGTTTAAAATTTGCTCCAGAATATCTTAGTTCTCAGCATGGGTCAGTTAATGCGGGCGGGTTGTGTAGTACAGGTTTAATTGACACATACAAATCAACCAGAAAAGGGTTAACGATGGTCAGACCTAATGGAATACATACATATGTATTTGGTTTTTGACATGGTCTTAGGCCACAGCAATTGTTTTTTTTTGTTTTTGTTTCAGGCACAGATTTATATATTTTTCAAGATTGAAGGCGACAATAAAAATAAAACTGGACCAGATGAGTGGGAAATCATCTACTTGCAGAAAGAAAGGCGCGAACTTCAACTGTCCGATATTATCTTTACTTTGATTATCACCCCTAATCTTGGAAAAAATTTTAAAAATCTGTCCATGAAACAAAAAAGAAAACTGGTTTGGCCGTACAATGGATAAAGAACATACAACCATTGTTCCTGGAAGGTACATGTCAAGTTGAAGACATCCACATTAACAGTTAACTGGCCCGATATAATAATTACATATTATGAAGTATTTACAGGTTTTACAGAGAGGAGAAATGTTACCCCTGGAGTGACAAATTCATAACGTGGCGATCCGCATTTAATGAACAACGAGAAACAAATCTCTGGTATATCACTACAATGCTTCGAGTGTAAGGCAGTAATAACTCCCCACCTCGATACAAGACAGTCTGGCACATTCAACGACACCTTCTTGCATCACACACCATATTCAGAACTTGTTGCATCCCCCAAAATTATTGCACGCGATATAGACTGAAGCTAGCTACTACATGCAGCTCCAAAGCTTTCATTTTGATAAATACGAATAAATTTACATAGATACAGGCAAAACCATAGAGGCAAAATATCATTCAGATGTCTTATAGATTAGGTTTTGATACATTTAGGCCTACAGTGGTGTGCATGGAAGAATATGGTTGGCACGGGTTTGACTTTTGACGTGAAGCCTTCATAGAAAAGGGTGCCCTGCAACTGGGGTATGGTTTGAAATTAAATTCTGTCTGCTCAGCTTGCATATATATTTGTATTGTACATGGTAAAGAATTCAACCTGTTTTGATTTCTGAAGTATGTGTTCTAAGCGAAACAGCTGTATTTCTTCAAAAATATTTAATCCTTTTCAGACAAGAGTATGAATAGATAAATGGCTGATCTGTTGTATGAGATTCTGTTGTTCATGCCTTTGTGTTATTGGAAAGCCACCCATCTTGTACCCAAAAATTATCATCTTGTCTTTGTCTCATGACTCTACGTGAATGATGGGTCAGATAAAAATGAGAGATTAGGGCTGAATAAAATTAATCGCTAGCTTCACAAGCACTTTTTTTGGGAAAAAAAAAAAAAAAAAAAAAAAAATGACGAGGGAGGAAGGCTTTTTATTTTTTTATCTTTCTATTTTTCTCTTTAACACACACCAAATATATTCATCTTTATGGCACACTATGCAGCGGATAAATTCCTTTTTCATGAAACCAACAATGTTCATCGAGTTACTGGTACTTGAAGAGCCAACCTTCAGGAATATTATATCCTTCAAATAAAACAAGGCAATCGATGTCTAAGGAAATGATTTTGGCTAAACTATGAGAGAGAAAAGTCAAAAAAAAGAAGAAAGATTTCCTCCCTTTTTTTGTTGCTGTGGGCAATACAAAGGGTTGGCATGGCCCTAAAACACCTGATGAGGCAGTGCCTGGGAAGATAGAAATTTGTTTTATTCAGCCGAACTATCTCACACACCGGAGCCATGATAGGGTCTGGTGTTCTAGGTATTCATCAGCAATGCTTTCAGTACAGGGCATTACAGCTAAAGCCAAGAACACATGGTCAACTGATGACATATTTTCTGAGAAACTTTTGCGAAAAATGCCCAAATACTGCTTGTTCTTTGTGCCTTTCATACTTTCTCTGATATTTACAAACTTCAATAAAATTTAACAACTATCATATTTACAAATCCTAACATCTAACACCATTCATCCACTCTACATACAAAGGAAATCCAGTTTAAAACAAGACCCATTCCGAATCCCTTGTTTTCTTAGGACAGGCTTCTGTATTGTGTTGCATTTTACCTTCTTTTTCTCTATGATCAACAAACATTCAACCAATCAATTTAACAAAGTTCACTGAACATGCGGACAATTAACTGTGATGTATTGGAGGCCTTTCTAGATAGAACCAATTGGTTACCATCATTGTTTGTACTGTACTGTCGAGGGAGGGGGGGGGGGGGGTTTGCATTGGTTAAATTTCTTACAATGCAGAACATCTCCCAGAGCCTCCGAAAATGAAGAGAATATGGTAATGAAGCCCAGAATTTGAACCCTTCATGCAAGAGTATGCTCCTGAACCCTGATCAGCCGGTGGTAGACACATGTTATGGTTGGGACAAGCAATGTACGCTAGTCACACTAGTGTACCGTGCCCAATAGACTAGGAAGGCCAGTTGAGAAATCCGGGCACCGATTCCCTTGACAGATAGAATTCATTAGAGTGTCCGTGAGGAACACTGGGATATCATTGATACAATCAAATTGTCTACATCAAATACAATGAGGCAGTCTCACCCTATTATTATTATTTTTACCTTTTTAGATATGGAGAGCTACTATGCACAGAAAGATGGTAAAGATATTAATTTTGGTCTTTCTTCAACCCTCAGAAAACCAACACTTACAAAACTTAAGTGAGGTAGTCAAATTCTTCAGATTTTGAATTGACAGCAAAAGCAGCAGGTCGGGAATTTGCAGTTTTAACTTCAGGATGTATTCTACAATTATCCCCCAAAACAGTCCATGCCTAATGTAACGATCACATAACAATACATACACCCATAGTTTATCAGGTGTTCAAAGGCCTGGACATGAAGTATCGACCTGATCAACTCAATATTTCCCTCCACATTTAAAGAAGTGAAAAACGAGGTAGAATATAGTCAATTCCAGCAAACAGAGATATTTGTTCCTATTTTACCCTAAAAGAACAAAAAATAAATGTGTCTCTCAAGTTTGAAATCAGGGTACATTTGTAGTTTAGAGATTGATGGAAGGTTGGATATATGCACATTCTTTATGAAAATATGGATTATGAGAGAGTTTTGGATATGGACAGAAAAATAATAGTCGACAGTTGAAGCTTTTTACTGATGATAATATCAATGAAAATAGTCGAGTTTAGAAATGAAATGCTTTTGTATTGTAAGTTACATCTATAATATTATTGTGTTTGGAAAGTGTAGAAGGACACGATCCATGAAAACGATGTATTCGAACAGCCAGCAATTCTTGTAAGCCATTGACATTAATAAAAAAAATCATAAGAGATAATTAAGTTCTGTTGAACTGCAAGTACCGGTACCTTGAATTATATCGATTTTACTAAAAACTAAATAAAAATGCTGAGATATGGAAGCTACATGTACATATTTTAAATGAAACCTACAATTAAAATTACAGATCTTAGTTCTTGAGAGAAGAAAAACCTATCAACTTGGTTTTCAGATTTTTCTGTGGAAGTATCGAATCGATTTATCCGAACACACTATATATACATACATTCACGCACACACTTCCATGCCTCTGTACAACAATTTCAAGCTAGTTATCTCCCCTTCTGCATAATCCATAATTTAGTTGCTTCGTTTCTCATGAAACTATTTTAGCAAACGCAGGGTCAGCTAGCCTACAAGGCCTTTTTGAAAACTCCCTGTAGGTAATGATATTAGAGTTATCTGACAATAGCCAGATTATCCTCAAGAAATTTTATCCATTTTCACTTCAGGTGAACAATGGAGAATTCTAGATTTGATTAGTCAGTAGGAAAACAGCATGGCAAATCACACAGTTATTAGTCATCACAAGTTACCAGCACTCTGTGGTTTGTTCATGGATGTCACTCTCGGCATGTACATAGCGACGAATTCAGCAAGAACATGCAGCGCACGGGGACACAGCGTAGCTATATGGACACATACACCGTAGAGCTGGTTACCATGGAAACAATGAATATCGATATCACTCAAGTGTCGCCCAGTTCATTTATGCCAGATTCAGAAGTTCAGCGATCAGATTGCCAAGCAATAAAGTACCCAGTGTCATTCCAAAAGCATCTATAGTAACAATGGAGAGTTGTCCCCCTTGAAGAACTCTCCCCTGGTAATGATTCACACTGAATGACACTGGCCACAATTGACTAGACCCCTCTGCCACCTCACAGCGCAGGGCAACATCACTGCTTGTAGATTTCAGGTTTACTGAGAGTAATGGCGACATCATCAGTTGGAGAGTCCAGGTTAACTTAAAGTCTGGGTGACGTCACAAGATGGAGAGTCTTTACTTAATGAGAGCCGGGGCAACGTCACCAGTTGGAGAGTCCAGGTTTACTAAGTGTCATGAAGTAGATTTGACAAGATGAACCCGATCGTACAGACGAGAAGAATACCTGTAAAAAAAGAAAGAGAGAATTCAAGTTACCAAATCTCCTGTTCACGGATCCACTGTAACCAAAACATGCGTACTAAACTTTCTTGTATATATTCGAGGGAGTGGTCACCATATGTTATTGAGTGACGGTAACAAAAATGTTATTCTCCACATCTATAAATCTTCAGCAGACAAAAAAGTCATTTAATATTTGTGACATTTACAAATCTTTAATCACTTGTACCTGTATATTTAATGATCTACATTCTTGGATAATAATAATAATAAAGATGTCGTATAACTTTCCAATACATAAATCGTCTACAAACTGTATCACAGAATATACAAATTATTCCATCATCTACCCACAGAATTCTCTATCAGGTCAAACTATTCGTGATGTCAGCCAAATCTTACCTTATCATTCCGCTCACAGAGAAACTTTAGTTTCTGGGCCTTTTTATGCATGAAAACTCCATCTAAATGTCCCGTTTCTGCAGCCCGTATTTCTATGGCCTTGTTTCCCCAGCCCATGATTTGACCCGTGCTGATGTAAGCTGGTAAACAGAGAAATAATATCATCTACATTATTTTATACATTTTGTCGACAATTCACAAGAACTGAATTGGAAGATTTTTATGAATTTAGTAAAGAAGAAGTCTCCTCAACGCCCTTTCACTTCGGGAATTTTAACAATTTATATGCTCCGCGAAATAAGCTGTCCCACGAAAATAATCCATTCAGTGTGGTAGTTTGGGATGTGTTTACTTTGCAATGATTGACTCTTTGGTGCCACCAAATTTGTATACGGAAGCGAGGCTTATGGGCTGTGACGTTGTTCCATGCAACGTAACAGAGGTAACGTCATTGTTAGCGTCACTTGTTCTTTGCAAAAATGCCAACATTTCTTCCACTCAACACGGTTGCCATTCTCCCTCAACTCCGACGTAATTTTACCTCAACTCTGACGTATCTAATGGCCGCATCTGACAGTTGGTTAGTGTGAAATAAAAAAAAAACACGCTCTATCCAGACATCAAATGGATTATTCCCGCAAAAACATGTCAATTCACAAAGAAATTATCAACGATGAGATGTAGAGCAGAAAACATGTTCAGGAGAGTTCTCCTTTAAGCTATTAAGTATTCGCCAACACTATTTCAATAGTACCCGTTGACAACAACAACCAAATTGTGCACCAACAGCATTTTACTTTGTTTAATAAAGTATTGGCCTACTTTCATTTAAGTTAAGAGAGGGAAGGCTTGGAAAAATATATGTGGGAAGTCATGAGGTGAGGCAGGCATTATATCAAAGAGCTTTTCCTTATGCAGCCGGAGAATGACACTGGATAGTAACAGTTGCAACAATAACAAAGACTGAAGGGGAAAGCGAAAATGAAAGTTCCTGGAAAAAAATTTGGAGTGCCATGGAGCACGAATTTGATCGTGCTGATGGAAAAGGCAGGCCTGCAAGTATGGTAAATATGTTAGACAGTAATTGTGTGACTTACCGACTGACGTTGGTAATTCACCCCATTGTAGTACAACATTCTTGGTGAATTTCCCATTGGAATCCACATACACACCTTCATCTGTGGGAGAAGGAGAAATAATGGTTATCGTGTTCATAGAAATGACAACATGCAAGAAATAATATAATATATAATAATAGATCCAGTCTTATATTTCAATCAATATTCACCTGCATGAAGACTACTGGCCACAACCCGATGTGGTATTGAGTGGTTAAGGGTTAGAACTGTCTCAATCCGGAATTCGCACATTATTGAGAGAACAAAGAAGCCCCTTCAGCTGATCAGCTACTAGGTTGCATAATTTCACGTTGCCCAACTTTAACCCAGGAGACTCTTTTGAACTGGTGATAACTGACAAAATTTTATCATTATCTACTATATTTTTCTAAAATTTAAAGAAAGTGTCATTATGCTTGAACACTGGGAAAATATAGAACATACGTATTAAATTATGTCAGTTATCGCCAGTTCAAAATAGTCCCCTGGGTTAAAAGATAGGGGAAAGTGAAATTATACGACCCAGTTGTGAACAGTGGACAGACAGGCTCTTCTGTGTTCTCTCAATAATGTGCAACTGAGCCATTACAGGTTAGTACCCCATACTGGACCATCAATAGACTGTCTGGCTACAACAATTGAGTCCAGACAGAAGGCTTTTGAGTAATACAAAGGTCTGAACAATGGAACCGTGACCAATAGCTAAGCAACTTACTCTCATGACAGAGCAATAGCTAAGCAACTTACTCTCATGACAGAGCAATAGCTAAGCAACTTACTCTCATGACAGAGCAATAGCTAAGCAACTTGCCTTCATAACAGAGCAATAGCTGAGCAACTTACTGGCATAACAGACAATAGCTAAGTAACTTACTGTCATAACAGAGCAATAGCTGTGTTCCATTAGTGTTGGGAAGGATGACGATGGTATGAGGAGAGATAGGACCCTGTGTCTGGAAAATCAAACATATACAAGAATTATATTTCACCTCTTCATAAGTGACTTGGGTTTCAGGCCCAGAATTACAACATGGATGTAACAAGATGACAGCTTCAAACAAATTAATATAGCATATTACAGGGACTCCCATGTACTATATCATAGTATCAGGTATTCAAGGCTACATGAAAATGCTCCCCCACTCCCTCCCCGGCCCCTCACCCGTTGAAATAATTAGATTATCTGCTCAGTAACTGCCAAGTCAGCCTCAGACTAGAGAATTGCCAATTAATATACAAGCGTCTAGTCTGTCATTCAATATTCAGCCGTCGTCCATTAAAGAATTTCCACGACCATAATCCAAATACATTACCAACAAATTAAAAGGATAAATCATAGTATACATAAAACTAGGCTAATTTCCTGCAAGACACAAATGGTGACCATTTTTTCATCAGTTTTCAATGATGCCAGCAAGACATCATGATGTTCCAAAAAATATCTAATCCATATCGCTGATCAGTATTCTTAATCCATAAGATATACGTTGTAAAGTCTTTATCTAGAGTATGATGTATCTCAGTCAGTGACTGTTCATATAAAGACTATGAGGATCTTGAGATTAAGGCAGTCAATACTGTCATAATTTTCACAAATCCCTGGTTAAACAGAGGACAGCAGAATTACATGTACACCTGCAATGATAATCTACTTTGGTTATTGAAATATAAGCAGCATATTCCAAGGTCTGCAATCAAATTAGAAAGAATTATCTATAGTATTGTCACCCTGCATGACTGATCACATTCCAACAGTCTTGGCAAACACATGCAATTACATCTGTTTTTCTCCAAGTCATTAAAATGCAAATTAAAATCTGCTTCTAGTGAAATGTCACTCTCTACTTTATTGACAATTAAACGAACTAAGTTACACAGAAAGATACATGATAGTTTTTTTGACATATGCTTCATATTAGAAGATTTCAGAAATAGTCACTTTTGTATTTAATTCAAAGGAACCCAGATCTTGGTCCCTTAGTCCCACAAATTAGCTTTTGTCGAATGCCGAACATTATGGATCCATAAATGAGTTTTCAAGAAATCTGCATGTTAGTATAATAATAGTTCTTTAAACTAGCTAATCATGCTTCAAAAGTGTGTGGAAAATGTCTAGGGAACATGCCACTGTATACATGTAGTTCAGACTGGACAACAGTCCATGGGTTGATCAAACTAAATCTCTATGCTATTATCTACATATACTACCTACATTTAATGCACAGGCATTTCTCGCATAAGCTTATACATTATAATAATTATAATAGTATTATATTTGTCCAGTTTAGTCCCTGTGGCATCAACGTCCTACCCAGACAGGCTAACACAGATAATTCTATCAGTGTAAAGTCAGATCATTCCGGTAAGATGGTAGAACTGACATGCAGGGTGTAATAAAGTGTGACAAACTGCGCACAGACTTCACAGCACGATATGTTTAGTGTATTAGACAAGAAGCCTTAAATAAGCACTGGGCAACTTCAATCAACTCCACACACCGGCCTCTTTGAAGGGAACCAACAATGACTTGGATAAACCTTACGTGATATGGGGGTAACATACCCTTCTAGGCACATATACATACATTAAATATAAGGGGCCATACATGAACTATTGAGCATGATAATGGACAGTGCTGATGAGAGTAAACACAACATCTTAAACATTACTATTCAGGGCCTGAATTTCGTTAAATTTTAGGAGAATCCAAGTTGATTCTCGCATAAAGGATCCGCGAGAATCAAGATTCTCATGTCGAGATCTGGAAATTTATGGTTTCAAATTCAACTTATATTTGTGTGAATTTTATCAAGTAATTCAAATCGCTGGTATTGATTACAGTCTTGCATCCCTATGAACTGAAATAAAAACATAATTTTCATGAAAAAAGAAAACTTTATTTTCTTTATTTGTTTCACAGTTACACCTGTAACTCATCCAGTAACGGTGGCTCTGTTCTGTAAATTGGTCGTAAGGCTTTTCTTTTCGCCTTACTGTCTGTCCCAGACATATATCCGAGATGTTTTCAGCCATATTTCGGTGGGCATTGAAACTTCACTCAGTAGATAAACTAAAAAGTACTAATGTTATTGCAAAGAATCAAAAAAAAAAATTCCAGTGGTTCTCAACAAATTGCAAAAAACAACAATTTTTGTGGGTTATTTTTTTACATCATGACGTCAAGCCTGAAAGTTATAACATTGGCAGATCAAAATAACATGGTAGGTATTGGTGATTTTCGTCAATTCTTAACAGATTTTAATGCAATGTGGGGGAAAAAATAGTGTTTTTTAGCTTATATACTGTGTGAAGTTTCAATGTTCTGTGATAAATTGTCTCAGAAATATCGCCAAAAATGTCTCGGATATATTATCTGGGACAGACAGTAGATAAACGCTGGCGCATAGTAAAGGCTTCGGTGCGGTTTTTTGGCCAGAATTCTCGCACCTCCGAAAGTTTCTGGTAAGGTTTTTTTGTTTCTTGTGCATTGGTTCACCAGTTTCGATTCCCGTGCTTTTTGTATGCCCGTCAGATTGAACATGACGTACCAAATTCGGCTTCAACAGGTATGCTGTGCCGCTCAAATCGTAACTGAGCACGTCGTTGACAATTTTGCCTTTGTATTTGGCTCTATGTTTTTGCAATGTTTTTGACATACTTTATCATACGACCTTATCTTCAGTGTCGTTAAACGTAAAATCGAATTGATCTTTAAGCTCGACCTCCCGCTTTTGCAGCGCGTCACGCTAATTTATCTACTTTGCCCACCGTCCGCCATTTTCACGAAGACCAGAGGAGTGCAAATCCGTTGTCAAGCGCAACGTTGACACGGGACTAAGGAGCTCAGCGATTAGTCAACGCAGTAACCTATAGCCAATGGTTAACGAGGACACAT
>JAVTVY010031840.1:0-12795 GCA_036873755.1 Hanleya hanleyi
AGGATTTTAAAAAAAACTGGATGTAATTATAAAAAGGCAGGTTCAGCCTTCATTTTAAGACATACGCAGATTTATTATCCTATAAATGCGATTTTCTCTTGCATCGTGAAAGTATATTTCGACGGACATGTATATCTGGTTGATCAAACTTTCTTTCACACACGTGTGTGCGTCATTCGGAACGACAAAACGACAAAACCGAGGAGGCTGGAACTCGGTGACTTTTAAGCTTATCTTATTTGGGTATTTTGAGCCTATTTTCATATACCCCCGAGCAGAGGATCATGGGTAAATTCAAAATGGCGGCCATGTGGTATCCGCGAAAGTCGTGTTCTTCAATCTTTTCGCTCCATTTCTTCACATTTTCCTTGCCTAAAAGGCCTTGAAAGTATTTTATTCATGCAAAACAAATTTTATTTTATATATATTTTATTTTATTTTATTCTATATTTTATTTGATTTTTTTCGAGAGAAAAATCGGAAAAATGAAAATTTGAAAAAATCGACCCCAAAAATGCCGAAAAATGGCTGCCGAGAAGATGACGTTACTGTGACGTCATCATGGTGGCCGTCTTGGATTTTTTAATATTTCCCGGTAGAGCTTGAACCAAAGATTGTGTGTGGCAAGTTTCAGCGCTCTAGCCTTAGTGGTAGAGAAAATATATAGGGGGCACTTTCCGCCTCCCCCCCCCCCCCCCCCCCCCCCCCCGGCTGCGATACACCCAAAATCGCCCAGGCCAGATAGGGTTAATTCTCTCTCTCTCTCCAAATATGTCCATATAAATGTAAGACAATGTGTCGTATATCTCACCTTCTCTGGTTATTTTGAATTCAGATGTCCCTATCCATAGTATACAGTGTTTGCTTTTGACTTGAGAGACGTCCTCATGTAATTTCATCCATGACCTTTTTCTCTCGTCTTTTGTCCCCATAACTTCGATTTTCGACGGAATATCACGAGATTACATGAAGACGGCGAACCATCGTCTTCAACTCATTGATCGTTATTTTAGCATACTGTTCAAATATCAGTTGCATGTAGTCAGTTGCATTCGCGGCTGGTAGCGAGTGATTCTTGTTAGGGCCTCGATAATTCGCACAACAGAAAACCATATTATCCACAATATAATTGCATGGTAAGATATGTATGTGCAATTGAGTGTCTTATTTTGTAAAGGTGAACGGTCTTACTCTAGAGTGCATACAAGCTAACGACGAATAAAGTACGGATGACATATTTGAAGGATATGTAGTAGACGAGAGTGATGTTGTTAATTCCATGCTAAAATGTAGACCTAGTTCGCTTGGTGTTTATATAAC
The DNA here is from genome assembly GCA_036873755.1 of Hanleya hanleyi. Lineage (NCBI taxonomy): Eukaryota > Metazoa > Mollusca > Polyplacophora > Lepidopleurida > Hanleyidae > Hanleya > Hanleya hanleyi. The sequence continues at coordinate 1,321 of JAVTVY010031840.1, forward strand.
GTCTATGTGAGACTGCTGCAAGGACAGTTTGAGGGTAATCGGATGCACTGCGTGTGTTGCAATTGCGCGCCCAGGGCCCTCCATCTCGCCAGCTGATGAGTATTAAAGTAGTGGGACACCTTCATAGCGGTTTTTTATGTATTTATGTTGACCAGTTAAGGTCAGCAGAAGACCCGAAAAGTTCAGCCAGATACATTGAGGATATTGCACTGTTGAGTTTGAATAGCATAAATACTTGTTCGAGTGAAAGGTGGAAGGATAACCCACGAGACGCGAAGCGTCGAGTGGGTTATCCTTCCACCTTTCACGAGAACAAATATTTATGCTATTCAAACTCAACAGTGCAATATTCTATTTATTATTTATAGAACATTATTTTTCTTATCAATTTTGTAATATTAGACACCGTGGGCTGTCTTTTGAAGTAATTTTCTAACACAAATTAGGTCGGATTTTATTTTGTTTATGCCGCGGAGAAATACAAAGACATTAGCCAATGGGAATGGAAGAGTCCCGTCTGAAGTCACGTGCAACCGTCATTGTCTATAATGAATCGACAGCTGGCAATACCCACCTCCAAATGTCTGATCACTGTTGAAATATGCAATAATATCAAATACCTAATAATGGGATCCTTTTATATAAATGCGGATATATTAAACATATTGACTACAGTGATTCATAAGTAGACTTATATGATTACCCAGAATATATACCAAATGTGTAATCATTGTTACACATAGACTTCTATGATTACCCAGAATACATATCAAATGAGTAATCATTGTTAAATATAGACTTCTATGATTACCCAGAATACATATCAAATGTGTAATCATTGTTAAATATAGACTTCTATGATTACCCAGAATACATATCAAATGTGTAATCATTGTTAAATATAGACTTATATGATTACCCAGAATATATACCAAATGTGTAATCATTGTTACACATAGACTTCTATGATTACCCAGAATACATATCAAATGTGTAATCATTGTTAAATATAGACTTCTATGATTACCCAGAATACATATCAAATGTGTAATCATTGTTAAATATAGACTTCTATGATTACCCAGAATACATATCAAATGTGTAATCATTGTTAAATATAGACTTCTATGATTACCCAGAATACATATCAAATGTGTAATCATTGTTAAATATAGATTTCTATGATTACCCAGAATATATACCAAATGTGTAATCATTGTTAAACATAGACTTCTAAGATTACCCAGAATATATACCAAATGTGTAATCATTGTTACAGGTTCAGGTCATATTATCAAATTCCCTGGTGGCGCGGAAAAACTCAATTGGCATCTCTTGTAATTTCTGTTAAGATGCCAACTCTTTTTTTATTCTTTCCTTTCTTTTTTGTTTCATTCTTCACCATAAACATTGATAGATACATATATGTTGTAGAATTTACTCACTGTATTTTTTCTTGTATGCTAAAGTGTGTCCAGAATTTGCCTGCCTCACCATTATATCTATTTTTTCCTGTTGCTGTAATAACTATCATATACTGCAGACTGCCTTATGGATAATGATGCAACTCATGTGAAGGATATTCCACTCAACCTATTTTCAGTATTACCATTTTATGATGAAAAACTTCCCGACGACACTTATACTAGTAATCTAGATACAAACATGTTGAACTTGGACTTCATCGACAATTTGTGTTTCAATCCCATAGAATTAAACAACATAGAAAATTGTAAAACGCCAATAGACGACAATGAAGACGAAGTCATGCATTGGAACGATATCAGCATCCATCAATCTAATTATTATACCGAAAAAACTTTTTGTGATAATTCGAATATACACACACCGAACGCAGAAAGCAGGTCTCTGTCGTTTCTGCATCTGAATGCTAGGAGTATCAGAAAGCATTTCGGTGAGATCACAGGCTTTCTCCAGAATTTAAATCATAAATTTTCGGTCTTAGGATTTTCTGAAAGTTGGCTAGATCCAAACACTGAAATGCTTTTTGATATACCAGGTTACATACCTTTCCCATTATCGAGGAATAAAAAGAAAGGTGGAGGTGTTATTCTATATGTTGATGAAAATATCAAATGTACTCTACGAGATGATCTAACACATGCCGACGATCATGGTGAATTTGAGTCATTATTTGTTGAACTGCTCCATGACAATACAAAATACATCATAGGTATATTTTACAGACCACCGAATAAGAATGTAACAAAGTTAAATGATCATATAGAGGCTCTCCTTAAAAGCAATGACATTGAAAAGCATAAATGCGTCCTGCTAGGGGACTTTAACATCGACCTTTTTAAAACTGACAGACATAGTCCTTCCGCAGAATTTTTAAACATTCTGAAATCAAATTATTTTTTCCCGCAAATCACAAAACCAACACGTGTAAAGTCGCACTCAGCCACTCTCATAGACAATGTTTATCTTAATTTTCACGACGACAGTCTCTTATCAGGAATATTTTTGACAGATATTACAGATCATTTTCCTATTTTTCACATTCTGAAAACAAAAATCGACACGTCCAATCTTGAGCAAGAATTTACGTTTCGTAAATTTACACCAGAAGCGAAAGAATTGTTCACACAAAGAATAAGGAATACTATTTGGGTTGATGTAACTTCCTCTTTCGATACTAAAGTTGCTCTCGAAACATTCTCATCAAAATTTAGTCATATATATGATGCTTCCTTCCCTTCGGTAACTGTGAAATATAGCAAGAAAACTTTAAATAAACCTTGGATCACTTATGCAATATTGAACTCTATACATGAAAAAAATAAGTTATATAGAAATTATCTAATCACTCCAAACGAGTATAATAGAGAAGCATACCGGAAATATAGAAACAAATTGAACAAACTGGACTAACAAGGAGTGCCCCGGATTATCTTCTCTATGAAGAATCTGGATTTCATTCACTGTCAAAGCGCCGCTTGATTCATAAATTATCATTTCTTCATAAAATACTTAACGACTCGCCTCCACACGTCTTATCAAGCAGACTTCCACCTTTATCAAGTGCTCGAAATCCGTATCCCTCGAGATATTCTTTTAATGTAACCCCTTATCTTTGCAGAACTGAATTCTTCAAGAAATCTTTCTTCCCAGCCACCGTACGACTCTGGAATACTCTTCCTGAAAATATCAAAAGAATTTCTAACACAACCGAATTTAAACTGAAACTGCACACCCTCTACAAACTAAATATTCCACCAGTTTGGTATTATGTTGGTAATAGACCCATGAATCTTATATTGTGTCGTCTACGTAATGGCTGTAGTTCATTGAATGGCGATTTATTTAATAATTTTATATCAGATTCTCCATCATGTTTGTGTGGTTATTACGACGAAAGCGCCGAACATTATCTGTTATTTTGTCCAACTTTCTTAGCGTGTAGACAAAAAATGACAAACGAAATCAGGGCGGCAGGATTCACCAGCGATCTAACGACATCAGTGTTACTATATGGGACAAATAATGCCCCCATTGAAGTAAATCTACATATTAGCGAAATAGTTTGTACTTATGTTCAGGAAAGTAAAAGATTTACAAAGACCTGATTTCCACTACATAGTTTCCATCTACGTTATATATGTTATTTTCATAATTCACTCCCTGAAATGTTTTCTCAGACCATTCTCTAGAACGACCGTATACTACCTACGTCCGCTACCCATGTACATTTCGCACATTCAAATTGCGCACCATTTTTGTAATGTCACCCGCACTTTGCTGTAAATCTTCATGATGTAATTTCATTTCTTATCATGTTTTATCTAATGAATGGGAGACACACAATAAGCTCTGCTTAATGTCAATCCCAAAGATTCCAAAATAAAGTTTACATAAAAAAAAAAATAAAAAAAAATTGAATCACATATTACGTCTTGCCAAGAAACATTATTTTGAAGACAAATTTAACGCTGCTAATCAGGATATAAAGGGGACATGGAAAATATTAAACAAATTGATGAACAAGAAAATGACATTAAATAATAATAATAAAACATTCATAGTATACGACACTGAAATAAGCGACAAAGACATGATATCATCACATTTTAATAACTATTTCGCATCTGTAGCCGAAGTACTAGATTCAAAAATTCCGAACGTGGGAATAAACTTTCGAGATTATCTGCAAACTAATGCTCACGAAAATTTCGAATTTCCGATTGTATCCACAATAGATGTCAAAAACACCATTTTAGGACTCAAACTAGCCGCACCTGGTCATGACGATATTCGCACATCACTTGTCAAGCTCGTTGCCGAATATGTTTCCCATTCCCTTTCCCATACCATTAATATATCGTTTGCAACAGGGGTAATACCAGATACACTTAAAATCGCCAAGGTTACACCTATCTATAAGTCAGGAGACCCGTCCCAACTGTCCAATTACCGGCCGATCTCAATCTTGACTTGCTTTAGTAAAATTTTGGAAAAAATAGCTGTTACTTCGATTTCACAATTCCTAGATGCAAACAATATTATCTCCAGTTGCCAGTACGGCTTCAGGGCCAATCATTCTACATCGCATGCTGCTTGCTTACTTTATGACACTCTGACCAATGTTAAGGAATCCAAAACATTCAGTATAGCTACTTTTTTAGATCTCTCGAAAGCCTTTGATACAGTCAACCACGATGTTTTACTTCACAAGTTAGATCACTATGGTTTTCGTGGTACAGCAAACCAATGGTTCTCTAATTATGTTAAGGGACGGTCCCAGCAGGTAACTTATGGCGGTGCTACGTCCTGTCCTATGCCGATTTCTTTTGGAGTGCCACAAGGATCCATACTGGGGCCGATCCTTTTTCTAATTTATATCAATGACATCAACAGTGCCTCCGACATACTTAATTTCATATTATTTGCAGATGATACTTGTGTTACTTTCTCATCCGAAAACCCCCAAGAAGTTATTACAATTATGTCGCATGAACTGGAGAAGCTAAAAAACTGGTTCTGTGCCAATAGACTTTCGCTAAATATACAAAAAACAAAATATATGCTTATACAGCCAAATTCACGTCGAAAAAAGCTTAGGGCAACAACAAGACACTTGGAAATTTTCGGAACCGAAATCGAAATGGTCGAAAATTCCAAGTTTTTAGGCATAATCTTTAACAATCAGCTAAATTGGATCACACACATTAATTACATAGTTAAAAAAATCTCACGTAATATAAGAATATTAAATCATATAAAAAGGTCCATTAACAAGAAAACGCTCTATATGTTATACTACTCACTAATCTATCCCTATTTCTCATACTGTAACATGATATGGGGAAACACATATACAACCCATTTAACACCATTAATACTACTGCAAAAACGCGCCATTAGGGTCATTTCCTTATCTAACAAAAAAGCTCACACTGATCCACTATTCAACAATCTTAAGATTCTTCCTTTGTCAAAATTAAATCAGTTTCGGTCCTTACTTTTGTTCACAAATCATTTTATCATGAAGATCAACTTCCAGATAGTTTTAAGAAGTATTTCCTAAGACAGTCTGCAGTACATCAATATCAAGCCAGAGGTTCTCGTATCAACCTATATAAACCATTTTATCGTTCAAACCTATCCTATCATACGACGAAAATTAAAGGTCCAAGAGAGTGGAACAATTTGCCTCCCGAAGTAAAATCAGTTGAATCCTTTTCACTTTTCAAGTCCAAACTCAAAGAACATCTTTTATGCAATGTATTACAGCGTCAGGAAAATTAAGTTCTTTATGTACATCTAATAGTAGCTATCTTACGGTCCTATGCCTGCCATTTGTATTAGAGTTATAATTGTAACTAGGGATAGAGCAAGCCCCTTGGGGTTTTATTCCCGCCAGTCATCTCACATTCGAATTGTACAGTTTCTTACTGTATGCATGGTGAATAAAGATATCTATCTATCTGACCTATGCAGGTATTGAAAGATTTATGGTCTGAGGAAATCCAGGATACGGAAATCAAGTCCACATACCAGTACGTGCTTGACCTTCAAGATAGGCTTGAGACGACGTGTCAGTTGGCACAAGACGAACTGCGAAAGAACCATAAACACCAAAAACTGTTGTATGATCGCTCAACCAAAAACCGAACTTTGAAACCTGGAGACAAGGTATTAGTCTTACTACCCACAGACAGCCACAAACTCCTAATGCAGTAGAAAGGGCCATATGATGTACTTGAACGTGTCCGCTCTGCTGACTACAAGATCCAATTCCCTGGTAGAGTCAAGACTTTGCATATCAACCTGTTGAAAAAGTTTGTGGTGAGAGAAAATTCCTCAGAGGTTACTGAAGTTGGTGTCTTTTGGCATGCAGCGGCTGCTGTTATAGAAGAAGATTGTTATGTTTGAAGGCGAAGAAGGCAACGTAGAATTACCAGAGTTCCAGGCCAAAGAAACATTCAGGGACGTGACCATAAGTGCAAAATTAACTGAGGTACAAAGGTGCGACATACAGAGTATATTGGAGGAATTCAAGGACGTCCTGTCTGATGTTCCAGGACGCACGACAGTTGGTGAACATAATATCGATCTGCTCTCCGAGGTACCAATACGCCAAAAACCGTATCCTACACCTTATGCTCTCCAAAACACCATCAAGGATGAAGTGGCCGACATGTTGAAGATGGGTGTGATAGAACAGTCAGTGTCTCCTTATGCCTCTCCAATCGTTATCGTCAAAAAGAAGGACGGTACAAATCGATTTTGTGTGGACTTTAGACGTTTGAACGGCGTTACAGTATTCGACTCGGAACCAATGCCTCAACCGGAAGCCATTTTTGCCAAACTGAACAACAAAAAGTATCTCTCAAAGATTGACTTATCAAAGGGCTATTGGCAAATTGGCATGGGCGAGTCTTCGAAAGATAAAACTGCATTCCAGACACCGAACGGGCTTTTCCAGTTCACTGTGATGCCATTTGGGCTTGTGAACTCCGCAGCGTCCTTCAATCGTACCATGAGAAAGGTTCTCGAAGGAATTGATGATTGTGATACGTTTATAGACGACATTCTTATACATACGATCACCTGGGAAGAACATTGTGCTGTTGTGCGTAAAGTACTTGAACGACTCCGGGCGGCGAGGCTGACAGCTAGGCCAACCAAGTGCTCATTTGGATTCTTGGAGACTGATTACCTTGGTTATGTTATTGGAAATGACCAAATGAAGCCACAGCCAGACAAGGTGCAGGCCATTGAGAAGGCAGAAAGGCCAGAGACAAAGAAGCAGGTTAGGTCCTTCCTAATTTCAGCGAGATTGCCGTTCCACTTTCAAACTTGACGAAGAAAAACGAACCGAATAGAGTGAGATGGGGTCCAGAACAAGAACATTCTTTCAAAACATTGAAACAGATCCTTGTGAAAAGTCCGATACTTCGTTCCCCAGATCTGAGTATGCCATTTATTCTGCGAACAGATGCTTCGGGAACCGGAATTGGTGCCGTACTACTCCAGGATCATGATGGGGAGAAGTTTCCCCTGGTGTATTTGAGCAGGAAACTCCTTGATCGAGAACAGCGCTATGCCGTCATCGAGCGCGAAGGTCTCGCAATAGTGTGGGCTGTGCAGAAACTCGAACAGTATCTGTATGGACAGGAATTTCTGCTCGAGACTGATCACAAACCGTTGATATACTTGAACAAAAGCAAAGGCACGAATGCCAGAATCATGAGGTGGGCATTAGCCTTGCAACCGTACCGATTTGTCATCAAACCTATCGTTGGCAAGGACAATGTAGGGGCGGACTACTTGTCGAGAACCACTGATTAATAGTGCCTAGGTTATAAAACTAGAAACCTGATTATGCTCTTAGTCGCCTTAGTGTTGAAGAAATAAGCTGCGCTTATTGTTTTAAGGGGGGAGGAAATGTCAAGATTAGACTTTCCATATAGACTGATTTGTGTCTCGCTGTTTTATTATTTACTTTTTGAAACCGATTAATGTCCGTTTTTGTAATCGGATGTTCAAATCGAGTCGACCCTAAAACTACACAGTGCGTGTCGTCTTATATGAAGTCCTATGTAGGGCGGGACCGAGTTGTACTGTGTGGTAGGCCTCACTGTGGCTCGTGTCATCTTATATGAGGGTTCTCGTTAACTTTCACAGCATAAACAGTAAAGTTTTATATTTGCATAGTGATAGTGTCATGCGACATTGGAAACGGTGATTGGCTGTACAGTACAAGTGACAGGGACACACACAGCTGAACAGGTGGAGAAGTTAGTTCACTCAGCCAAAAAGTCCAGTGTTGAAAGGACGTGTTTTTTTTGTGAACTTACCAGATAATTATATACTCGCAAAGTACAGCTATGCAGGAGTATATAGTTTAGTTTGATGTCCGAGAAGATATTGTGTCGTCCACCGATCCACATACTTAAATGCAGTGAAGTTGTGAGATGGAGACGTACATGTGCTGGACAGTGACGATATGTAAACGTTACATGTGCTGATTACCCAATTCTGCAGCACATATTGGAGGTGTGCATGGCTGCACATGTATTGCGATACTGTGGTATTGCATGCGAACTTTCAGACTGCGGTCTGGGCGAACATTTGTGACTGTTGCGGGTGAAGGGTTATTCTGTGAAATTTCGCGCCGTGGAATTCTGTGGACTGGACTTGAAAGCAGACAAGCCATCAGGAGCATACAGCCAGGCGTGTCCGGATACAGAACTTATTCGGTAAGCTGTTATATCTATTTTGACGCAGAGCTATCAGAGTTGACTGTACATTAAATTGTTAAATCCGAACACTTGAAGGAACGTTATCAAATGAACGGTCGGTGTGCTTGCTGGCATTGGACATATTATTGGCAGGTTTCACTTGTTTCACTAATGAACTAAATCGTAGTATTGTGTCATTCTTTTCATAAACAATCAGATCTAATAATTCATTACTCTGAGAATTACCGGTTTCCTGACCAAAGTTATGTGCCAATATTTTGGTAATGTTACACTCGAAAGTTTAGTGACACAGGTATTATGTAAACACAGCTGTATGCTTGCATTTTGATAAAGTACACTCAAAGAATACGGTCTTTGGTCACAGAACATCAACTTGGTAAACAACACTGTGTATTTATGTTTACACAATGCACACGGTAAGAACGTGGTGTTCAGTCACAAACACCTGTTTGATATTTTGTCATTACTGTACACTGTAAGAACGTGGCGTTCAGTCACAAACACCTGGTTGATATATCATGTTGGGAAGCTGGCACATTTTCGTTTGATTACTATTTTTCACATGATATTCATGGATGAAGCATCTCCTATGCTGATCTGGTTAGTGGTTTTGCTTTGTATTCTCTTTACTGTGTACAGGTCTCATTAAATGCCATTTATTTCATTTTCAACACATTGCTTTTCTGTCATGATTGAAGGAAAACTCGAATCGTCTCGTTCTCGTTATCCATACTCGCGATTTCCCACAAAAGGAAATTTGTGGATATTCCTTACAAGAGTATCAACAGCGCCTTGAGTGACAACGCCGCACAACGAGAACGTCCAGATTCAGAATACTCGACCCTATACCACTCCAGACACGCTGGCCCATAGATGTCACCGAACTGACGCCTCAACACAGAATATGATCCTTTACCGTCGTCCATTAGAGAATATCCGCGACCATAATTAAAAGACCTATTCCATATTCCATATAACAGTATTAGCGCCAAATTTAAAAAGACAATCATTGTATACATAAACATAGGCTTGTTTTCTGCAAGAGAGAAGCGGTCAACAGTTTTCAATGATGCCGGCAAGACATCATGATATTCCAAAAATATCAAATCCGAATCGCTGATCAGTATTCTTAATCCATAATATTCGTTATAAAGTCGTCATCTGAAGAATGAAGTATCTCAGTCACGCTTTGATTGTGACTGTTCATATGAGTACCATGAGGATCTTGAAGTACAGGGGCGCCATAGATCTTGCAGGCTAAGCTCGTATTTTGCTATCAGCATGCGATATGTATCGCCAAATTTGAGAAACTTTGAGTGGAGGCGCTTGGTGGTGTAGCCCTGTTTCATAAGTTTCTGCAACAATGTTTTGTGACGTTGATTAAAATCGTCACATTTAACACAGGATCTAGCAAATGCTACTAGGCGTGATATGCATACGCCATATGCAGGTCCCACTGGAATATTACTGTCCAGAAAGGGATAGTTTACGATGTCGAAATTGTAATCATCTCTATTGTCATACAGCCGACTAGAGAGAAGGGCCGCTTCATTTTTATAGAGATGTAGGTCTAAATATGATGTGCCTGTAGGGTTATCTGTAGTTCCCTTCAAATCCAGTGAAGGTGATATATATCCTTCACTGCGTCATTTATATAGCGATTATCCACAGCGAGAACATCGTCTATATAGCGTTTGGTGAATGAGAAGGAACGGGCTTTGAATGGATCGGTTTTAGAAAGCGCCTGCATATAGTCATATTCATAAGAGAACAGATACAGGTCAGCCAACAGGGGTGCACAATTAGTACCCATTGGAATACCTATATGCTGCTGATATATTGTCTTGCCAAATTTCACATAGATATTATTAATGAGAAATTCAAGCAACTCAGTAAACAAAGAAACATCCCATGAATGATATCTCTTGTATTAGTAGAACTAAAGAATGCTTTGTGGCATCCGACATTAATATATCTACGATCAGTTTTCTTGAACGCAGATACTATTAATGAACTTAGACGGTCAATAAGGTCCTGATGAGGTATTGTAGTATAGAGAGTCGAAAAATCCCATGTGGATACATGTCTGTACGATATGTGACCTTTAGTATCAAGTTCTTCCGTAAGACATTTTGAGTTTTTCAAAATCCACATAAGTTAAACGCCAGAGTTTTTAGAAATAGTGGCGCAATACCTTACCCAAAATGTTTTTACCTCCAGAAGGGCCCTCGTCAACAGGGTTGAAAGAAGCTTGGTGGTGCAGCTTCTAGAAACAGCTACGAATCTAGCTTTGTATGGTGATTTATGCATTTTGGGGGTCCAGTATACCTTTGGTATATCATTATGTTTGGTTGGAATACAAATACCTCTTTCCTTGAGAAACGTTTTGTGATTGTTAAATAAATCTTCCAGAGTAAATGCAGTTTGAGAGTAAGTAGACGTATTTTATGACGATATGTTTACACTCAATTCTTCAATCAGCGCCTGGTAATAGTAATATTTACATATGAATATTATATTATTTGGAGCTTGGACTATGACGAATTTACTCTGGAGATTTGCAAGAACTTCTTGTGAATTGGAGCTTCTCAGTACTTGTTTTGCTTGGGGAAGGGTACTTCTGTCTATATGGCGAATTGTTTCAACGACCTTGCTCTTAGTGAGGTCCAGCCAATCAGCGAGTACTATACGTTCAACGTTTTCTCGCTTAGACCATTCAACAACGTACTGTTCCAAAGCAGACAGG
>JAVTVY010031841.1:0-13246 GCA_036873755.1 Hanleya hanleyi
GTTCCAATGGAACAGGAAGAGGACACGTGAACGAATTTTTCAATGCATTATGGGACCCACTTTCAGTGAGCGTGGTCCCAGGGGTTCGTAGGAGCGGCCAATTTTCCAGCGGAGAGCGACCCCTGGTGGCGAGGTTGGATATCACTACCTTATATGAATATGAAAATCATATAAGGTTATATAAGGTTATATAGAATCATTTAAGGTTATATAATCATATAAGTTTATATATAATCATATAAGGTTGCCTGTAGATTATCCAATATAACGTTTGATGGCTCTTTTACTGAATCTGAAAGAAATGGTCTAAAATTGAAACTGGCAGTCCGAATTTGTCTTTTACTTTGATTGTAACCAGTCTAGTCTCATTGAATTTGATGGTGATGACAGGAACCAATCCAGTCTTAATGAATTCGCTTGTAATGACAGGAACTAGTCTCATTAAATTTGATTGTAATGAAAGGTACCAGTCTGGTTTCCTTGACATTGATTGTAATGACAGAAACCAGTCTAATTTCAATGATTTCGATGGTAATGACTAGAACCAGTTTATTTCCGGCGGCCATGCCGCCGGATTTCTGAATTCGCTAAACATGGGAGCCGCCATCTTGATATTGGACGAGTAACAGGTGTTTTCTCGAGCCATACTTTCACAGACGTGCCGTTGAGTGATCCAGCTAGTTTTAGATCGTAAAACGACAGGATTGTATCACCCGTTCGTGGTTAACAAATTAATATTAATTCTGTTATAATGAATTCATCGAATAAATGTTCTGTAGTACTATTTTATTATGGCTGAGAGACCAAATCGATGACCATACATGATGAAGTTATTCACCTGTACCATGTGTACGTCTGCAGCAAAATGTTTGAGATTGAACTGCGAGTTACTAAAAACTTGAAACAGTAAAACACGCGGATCGGATTGTTGTGTAGAGAAAGTCGATCTAGGCTTAATTCACAATGACACACATCAATAAAGAAATAGTGGCTTGATGATGGGTCCCGTATAATGCCACAGCGCGATCTCTTACATCAGGCTATATGAAATGACTTAATACGTCAACCAGAGAACATTACTTTCAAAGTCCTAGTTTGACATTTTGCATTTTGCATTTTGCCAGCAAGCACTTAACTTCCGGCTAACCCCGCACTTTCCAGATGGGTTCTTGCGCGAACTACATTAGTCAAACCTTTAAGGAAAACAAACAAATCGACGTTTTTTTTTAACATAATGTGCATCGTGACCTGTGTATTCACCAGTTGCACACGTAATCGGCTTGTAATACGCAGATTATAAGCTACAAACGTTTCCGCCGGCATTGATGCATCTGCATCAATAAGTTTTCTTGGTTACAATGACTTTGATTGCAATGACAGAAACCAGTCTAGTCTCGATGGTGAGTAGATACACACTTCTCTCCACAATACGGACATGATATGCTTGGGGGTCATCACAACACAGGACTAAAATCGTGCCTCAAACACATTCGCATGCCATCATTTGTATTTAAGAGGTGAAATGGGTCTACTCCCGCGAGACGTCATCGATCACGTTGCAGCGAGACTTTGAAGAAACAAGAAAGATGGGTGCCTTAAAAAATCGAACTCCCATTGGGAGCGGCAATGGCAATCATTTACGGAATAGATTTGAGGTGTTTATCTATGAGTAAAAGCGAAGTTACCTCTCCATATATCTCTCAAATATGCATGGAAATTTCGCACTGTTTCGCGAGTAGAACTTTCCATTCCACAATTCGACCGGTATTTTATTTCATTTTGTCACGCACCACCACGTAGAAGGTTAACGAAGAAATTTCCTCAAAAAGGACTGTATTATGAATACAATATAATTTACAAAAAAAACCTTTGTTATGCACATGAATCCTTTATAATAGAGTATATAGTTATTTCTGTGGAAGAATAGTCTCCAATCAAATACATTTTCGCCAATGTTCTCCAATGTTCGCCAATGTTCTTTTGTAATGATCTCTGTTATTCAACTGCACCCATCCTTCACGAACTGACATATGTATTCATAGATCAGTTGTCCGTATGATGGAGAATCATATCTATATTATATACCGATACCTCCATGTTATTATAGTAGTTTATATCTATATTATATACCGGTACCTCCCTGTTATTATAGTAGTTTATATCTATATTATATACCGGTACCTCCCTGTTATTATAGTAGTTTATATCTATATTATATACTGATACCTCCATGTTATTATAGTAGTTTATATCTATATTATATACCGGTACCTCCCTGTTATTATAGTAGTTTATATCTATATTATATACCGATACCTCCCTGTTATTATAGTAGTTTATATCTATATTATATACCGATACCTCCCTGTTATTATAGTAGTTTATATCTATATTATATACCGATACCTCCCTGTTATTATAGTAGTTTATATCTATATTATATACCGGTACCTCCCTGTTATTATAGTAGTTTATATCATATTTATGCCGGTACCTCCTATTATAGTAGTTTATATCTATATTATATACCGATACCTCCCTGTTATTATAGTAGTTTATATCTATATTATATACCGGTACCTCCCTGTTATTATAGTAGTTTATATCTATATTATATACCGTACCTCCCTGTTATTATAGTAGTTTATATCTATATTACATATACCGGTACTTGCCTCCATGTTATTATAGTAGTTTATATCTATATTATATACCGGTACCTCCCTGTTATTATAGTAGTTTATATCTATATTATATACCGGTACCTCCCTGTTATTATAGTAGTTTATATCTATATTATATACCGGTACCTCCCTGTTATTATAGTAGTTTATATCTATATTATATACCGGTACCTCCCTGTTATTATAGTAGTTTATATGTATATTATATACCAGTACCTCCCTGTTATTATAGTAGTTTATATCTATATTATATACCGGTACCTCCATGTTATTATAGTAGTTTATATCTATATTATATACCGGTACCTCCATGTTATTATAGTAGTTTATATCTATATTGTATACCGGTACCTCCATGTTATTATAGTAGTTTATATCTATATTATATACCGGTACCTCCATGTTATTATAGTAGTTTATATCTATATTGTATACCGGTACCTCCATGTTATTATAGTAGTTTATATCTATATTATATACCGGTACCTCCCTGTTATTATAGTAGTTTATATCTATATTATATACCGGTACCTCCCTGTTATTACAGTAGTTTATATCTATATTATATACCGATACCTCCATGTTATTATAGTAGTTTATATCTATATTATATACCGGTACCTCCATGTTATTATAGTAGTTTATATCTATATTATATACCGATACCTCCCTGTTATTATAGTAGTTTATATCTATCTTATATACCGATACCTCCCTGTTATTATAGTAGTTTATATCTATATTATATACCGATACCTCCATGTTATTATAGTAGTTTATATCTATATTATATACCGGTACCTCCATGTTATTATAGTAGTTTATATCTATATTATATACCGGTACCTCCATGTTATTATAGTAGTTTATATCTATATTATATACCGGTACCTCCATGTTATTATAGTAGTTTATATCTATATTATATACCGCTACCTCCATGTTATTATAGTAGTTTATATCTATATTATATACCGGTACCTCCATGTTATTATAGTAGTTTATATCTATATTATATATCCATGTTATTATAGTAGTTTATATCTATATTATATACCGCTACCTCCATGTTATTATAGTAGTTTATATCTATATTATATACCGGTACCTCCATGTTATTATAGTAGTTTATATCTATATTATATATCGCTACCTCCATGTTATTATAGGAGATTGAGGTAATATGAAATTGGGGAAGCAATTTATGGTCCTTTTCGCGAGAATTTACTATATGCTAACCTGGTAAGTCTACATGTACACTGCGAAATATAATTGTGGCTTCAATACACACGTGTTGGGTTGGAATCAACACCACGAGTTCTGTGTTGAAATCAACAAAACAATCGTGTTGATTTTAACACAAATTATTTTCAACACAATTGTGGTACAAAAATGGCTTCAATACACTTTTTTTTGGAGTGTGTCGTCTGCCTCGTTTTGAAAACAGCATTGCGCAGAACTATTTCAAAACCGAATATACTGGAGTCAATATAGAGGAGCCTGGAGAGTTCGCTCGAGGATGGCGAGCAGATCTGAAGAAATACTACGAGGTTTCCGTCCTTCATCTTATTACTATTCTGCTGCAAAGCAGAATTGTGGATTTATCATCTTCTATACAAGGTTATTTCCCATCGTGCCTAGCTTGCTATCTTGCCATACGTCAGCCATCTTGGCCGCGAAAACGTCTTTTTCCATTCTCCCAGCAGGGCTATTCTGACATATGATAGCGCGGAGATCGGCCTAAATCTGACGAGATTACCTAAAGATAAAAGTGTTCTGCAGATGATACCTGAAATAGCAGTATTGGGCCTAATTCATCACAGCCTTGTCTAAGCATATTTGCAAATCAGCTCGCCTAAATACCCATGATCAGTTATCAAAAATAGCTCACATTGTTAACAGTCAACAACAGTTCTTTTGAAAAAAAAGATATATAAATGTAAGTTTGTGAAATGATTTTTGATTCTCGGCACCTAGCAGTGATGAACAAGACATATGGGGAGATTAATGGGGCTGGGAGTGTTGTGGACTTACCTGAGGAGCCTATGAATGGAGTACCCGAGTGAATCTATCCATCAATATTAATATGATCATTGACTCACACATCAGATTGATTAGCTTATTCAATATTTAATTTGGGCTGCACAGCATTCACTTTCCAATATCACTGGTCATGTTTCTTACTTAAAGGAACTCTGACGTTTGGAGAATGGAATACGAAAAGACCAATCTCCTATAAGGGACATGTGATGCAGAAGCGGCTTTCTTTTTGCATCTCGTTGTTTCTTTTTTATCCTCAAAGACGGATCACTTGCTAATTGATGACATGTGTCTGCTTAAAGACCATGGCCTGCAATCATTGAAGCCCAAGAATCAATCTTTGCACACAAAAAACATCACTTTTGCTTCTCTTTATGCGTCGTGTCTAGAGTTTGGTAACCCTTACGTAACGACATATAGAGAGGTTTTTTGTTTTTCCTAAAGGTTTCCCATCCATCTCTGGACTATCACTAAGCCCGGCGACAGTGAAATGTGAACGACCACAGAA
Source organism: Hanleya hanleyi (assembly GCA_036873755.1). Lineage (NCBI taxonomy): Eukaryota > Metazoa > Mollusca > Polyplacophora > Lepidopleurida > Hanleyidae > Hanleya > Hanleya hanleyi. The sequence continues at coordinate 5,233 of JAVTVY010031841.1, forward strand.
AACGTCTCATACAATGTCCATATTCAAATGAAAAGATGTCAACCGTAAGTTTGCGCACTTCCAATAACGACATAACTAACAGCACTACCGAGTGTTAGAGAGGAGACGCTGTTGGCCGAGTGGTCTAAGGCGTTTCACTGATCCCCCACCCTCCCCCGAGTGTTACAGCCGAGGGCCCCCGGCGGCCGAGTGATCTAAGGCATTTCACTGATCCCCCCCCCCCGAGTGTTAGAGGGAAGGGCCCTCGGCGGCCGAGTGGTCTAAGTCGCTTCGTTGGTGACCGCTAGCCTCACATCGCTGAACCGGCAAGGGTTCGAACCCCACTGGTGCATGTGTGAAAGTTTTTCAGTTACTTGCCGACGGGCGGTGGTTCTCTCTGGGTACTCCGGCTTTCTCCACCAATGTTACAGGTTAGGGAGGATGTTACAAGTTTGGGAGAGTGTTACAGGTTTGGGAGAGTGTTAAATGTTATGTAGGATGTTACAGGTTATGGAAGATGTTATAGTTTAGGGAGAATGTTCCAGGTCAGGGAGGATGTTACAGGTTAGGTAGAGTGTTACAGGTGAGGGAGGATGTTAAAGGTTAGGTAGAGTGTTACAGGTGAGGGAGGATGTTACAGGTTAGGTAGAGTGTTACAGGTGAGAGAGGATGTTACAGGTTAGGTAGAGTGTTACATGTGAGGGAGGATGTTACAGGTTAGGTAGAGTGTTACAGGTGAGGGAGGATGTTACAGGTGAGAGAGGATGTTACAGGTTAGGTAGAGTGTTACATGTGAGGGAGGATGTTACAGGTTAGGTAGAGTGTTACAGGTGAGGGAGGATGTTACAGGTTAGGTAGATTGTTACAGGTGAGGGAGAATGTTACAGGTTAGGTAGAGTGTTACATGTTAGGGAGGATGTTACAGGTTAGGTAGAGTGTTACATGTTAGGGAGGATGTTACAGGTTAGGTACAGTGTTACAGGTGAGGGAGGATGTAACAGGTTAGGTAGCGTGTTACAGGTGAGGGAGGATGTTACAGGTTAGGTAGAGTGTTACAGGTTAAGGAGAATGTTACAGGGTAGGTAGAGTGTTACAGGTTAAGGAGGATGTTACAGGTGAGGGAGGATGTTACAGGTTAGGTAGAGTGTTACATGTTAGGGAGGATGTTACAGGTTAGGTAGAGTGTTACATGTTAGGGAGGATGTTACATGTTAGGTAGAGTGTTACATGTTAGGGAGGATGTTACAGATCAGGTAGAGTGTTACAGGTCAGGGAGGATGTTACAGGTTAGGGAGAATGTTACAGGTTAGGTAGAGTGTTACATGTTAGGTAGATTGTTACACGTTAGGGAGGGTGTTACAGGTTAGGTAGAGTGTTACAGGTGAGGGAGGACGTTACCGGTTAGGTAGAGTGTTACAGGTGAGGGAGGATGTTACAGGTTAGGTAGAGTGTTACAGGTGAGGGACGATGTTACAGGTTAGGTAGATTGTTACAGGTGAGGGAGGATGTTACAGGTGAGGTAGAGTGTTACATGTTAGGGAGGATGTTACAGGTTAGGTAGAGTGTTACAGGTGAGGGAGGATGTTACAGGTTAGGTAGAGTGTTACATGTTAGGGAGGATGTTACAGGTTAGGTAGAGTGTATACCACAATAATGAATCTAGCAAATGTGTTATATCTGTGGTCATCTTTGTAGATGATATACCACAAGAATGAATCTAGCAGATGAAATATATATGTGGTCATCTTTGTAGATGATATACCACAATAATGAATCTAGCGGATGTATTATATCTGTGGTCATCTATGTAGATGATATACCACAATAATGAATCTAGCGGATGTATTATATCTGTGGTCATTTTTGTAGATGATATACCACAATAATGAATCTAGCGGATGTATTATATCTGTGGTCATTTTTGTAGATGATATACCACAATAATGAATCTAGCGGATGTATTATATCTGTGGTCATCTTTGTAGATGATATACCACAATAATGAATCTAGCGGATGTATTATATCTGTGGTCATCTATGTAGATGATATACCACAATAATGAATCTAGCGGATGTATTATATCTGTGGTCATCTATGTAGATGATATACCACAATAATGAATCTAGCGAATGTATTATATCTCTGGTCATCTTTGTAGATGATATACCACAATAATGAATCTAGCGGATGTATTATATCTGTGGTCATCTTTGTAGATGATATACCACAATAATGAATCTAGCAAATGTATTATATCTGTGGTCATTTTTGTAGATGATATACCACAATAATGAATCTAGCAAATGTATTATATCTGTGGTCATCTTTGTAGATGATATACCACAAGAATGAATCTAGCAGATGAAATATATATGTGGTCATCTTTGTAGATGATATACCACAATAATGAATCTAGCGGATGTATTATATCTGTGGTCATCTATGTAGATGATATACCACAATAATGAATCTAGCGGATGTATTATATCTGTGGTCATCTTTGTAGATGATATACCACAATAATGAATCTAGCGGATGTATTATATCTGTGGTCATCTTTGTAGATGATATACCACAATAATGAATCTAGCAAATGTATTATATCTGTGGTCATTTTTGTAGATGATATACCACAATAATGAATCTAGCAAATGTATTATATCTGTGGTCATCTTTGTAGATGATATACCACAATAATGAATCTAGCGGATGTATTATATCTGTGGTCATCTTTGTAGATGATATACCACAATAATGAATCTAGCGGATGTATTATATCTGTGGTCATCTTTGTAGATGATATACCACAATAATGAATCTAGCGGATGTATTATATCTGTGGTCATCTTTGTAGATGATATACCACAATAATGAATCTAGCGGATGTATTATATCTGTGGTCATCTTTGTAGATGATATACCACAATAATGAATCTAGCGGATGTATTATATCTGTGGTCATCTTTGTAGATGATATACCACAATAATGAATCTAGCGGATGTATTATATCTGTGGTCATCTTTGTAGATGATATACCACAATAATGAATCTAGCGGATGTATTATATCTGTGGTCATCTATGTAGATGATATACCACAATAATGAATCTAGCGGATGTATTATATCTGTGGTCATCTATGTAGATGATATACCACAATAATGAATCTAGCGGATGTATTATATCTGTGGGCATCTATGTAGATGATATAACACAATAATGAATCTAGCGGATGTATTATATCTGTGGTCATCTTTGTAGATGATATACCACAATAATGAATCTAGCGGATGTATTATATCTGTGGTCATCTATGTAGATGATATACCACAATAATGAATCTAGCGGATGTATTATATCTGTGGTCATCTATGTAGATGATATACCACAATAATGAATCTAGCGGATGTATTATATCTGTGGTCATCTATGTCGATGATATACCACAATAATGAATCTAGCGGTTGTATTATATCTGTGGTCATCTATGTAGATGATATACTACAATCTAGCGGATATATTATATCTGTGGTCATTTTGGTAGATGATATACCACAATAATGAATCTAGCAAATGTATTATATCTGTGGTCATCTATATACCATAATGATGAATCTAGCGGAGGTGGTTTCTGTGGTTTCCTCAGAAGAAATAGAAGATAGACGAGTTGGCACCATCGGCGAGATTGAAACCAGAAATTTGACTAAGATCAATATTTCAAAGTCAAAATCACTTTGATTCATAAATATTCTTTGTGGAAAAATCGGGATATTCAAGGTCTACATGAGGTAGTTCCATTGTATTATATATATTTACAACTCTTCTAAAGCAATTCTGATACAATTTGATTACGTCTTACGTCTACGTTTATTGAATTACGTCACATTAGATCGTCCAGAGTAATTGCTTTCAGCCACTGTAGAAAATAGGTTTATTCTCGCTTGGCTCTTCCACACCACACCACCTGTCTTCTCCTACCTTAATCGGCCTTTTATTCCACCAAAGTGGTATGGTAATCCGGTTAGTGTTGAATATAATTTGGAAAGTTATAGCTGAATCCTGGGCACGGACATTACTTCAGCGCTGAAAGAAGCAGTAAGGCGTAAAGTGACCCATCGAACCAGCTGAGCACCACTACTGATGACTTCGATTCACAAAGAACTGGTCAAAGTTCCAAGATGGATCCCGGTGGATGTACAGGAGGAGCAATGTGTTCGCGAAAATAAAATAGTATCATGATTGCATGGCTATAATGAATCTAGCGGATGTATTATATCTGTGGTCATCTATGTAGATGATATACCACAATAATGAATCTAGCGGATGTATTATATCTGTGGTCATCTTTGTAGATGATATCCCACAATAATGAATCTAGCAAATGTATTATATCTGTGGTCATTTTTGTAGATGATATACCACAATAATGAATCTAGCAAATGTATTATATCTGTGGTCATCTTTGTAGATGATATACCACAATAATGAATCTAGCGGATGTATTATATCTGTGGTCATCTTTGTAGATGATATACCACAATAATGAATCTAGCGGATGTATTATATCTGTGGTCATCTTTGTAGATGATATACCACAATAATGAATCTAGCTGATGTATTATATCTGTGGTCATCTTTGTAGATGATATACCACAATAATGAATCTAGCGTATGTATTATATCTGTGGTCATCTTTGTAGATGATATACCACAATAATGAATCTAGCGGATGTATTATATCTGTGGTCATCTTTGTAGATGATATACCACATTAATGAATCTAGCGGATGTATTATATCTGTGGTCATCTATGTAGATGATATACCACAATAATGAATCTAGCGGATGTATTATATCTGTGGTCATCTTTGTAGATGATATACCACAATAATGAATCTAGCGGATGTATTATATCTGTGGTCATCTATGTCGATGATATACCACAATAATGAATCTAGCGGTTGTATTATATCTGTGGTCATCTATGTAGATGATATACTACAATCTAGCGGATATATTATATCTGTGGTCATTTTGGTAGATGATATACCACAATAATGAATCTAGCAAATGTATTATATCTGTGGTCATCTTTGTAGATGATATACTACAATAATGAATCTAGCGGATGTATTATATCTGTGATCATCTATATACCATAATGATGAATCTAGCGGAGGTGGTTTCTGTGGTTTCCTCAGAAGAAATAGAAGATAGACGAGTTGGCACCATCGGCGAGATTGAAACCAGAAATTTGACTAAGATCAATATTTCAAAGTCAAAATCACTTTGATTCATAAATATTCTTTGTGGAAAAATCGGGATATTCAAGGTCTACATGAGGTAGTTCCATTGTATTATATATATTTACAACTCTTCTAAAGCAATTCTGATACAAATTGATTACGTCTTACGTCTACGTTTATTGAATTACGTCACATTAGATCGTCCAGAGTAATTGCTTTCAGCCACTGTAGAAAATAGGTTTATTCTCGCTTGGCTCTTCCACACCACACCACCTGTCTTCTCCTACCTTAATCGGCCTTTTATTCCACCAAAGTGGTATGGTAATCCGGTTAGTGTTGAATATAATTTGGAAAGTTATAGCTGAATCCTGGGCACGGACATTACTTCAGCGCTGAAAGAAGCAGTAAGGCGTAAAGTGACCCATCGAGCCAGCTGAGCACCACTACTGATGACTTCGATTCACAAAGAACTGGTCAAAGTTCCAAGATGGATCCCGGTGGATGTACAGGAGGAGCAATGTGTTCGCGAAAATAAAATAGTATCATGATTGCATGGCTATAATGAATCTAGCGGATGTATTATATCTGTGGTCATCTATGTAGGTGATATACCACAATAATGAATCTAGCGGTTGTATTATATCTGTGGTCATCTATGTAGATGATATACCACAATAATGAATCTAGCGGTTGTATTATATCTGTGGTCATCTATGTAGATGATATACTACAATCTAGCGGATATATTATATCTGTGGTCATTTTGGTAGATGATATACCACAATAATGAATCTAGCAAATGTATTATATCTGTGGTCATCTTTGTAGATGATATACTACAATATTGAATCTAGCGGATGTATTATATCTGTGGTCATTTTTGTAGATGATATACCACAATAATGAATCTAGCGGATGTATTATATCTGTGGTCATTTTTGTAGATGATATACCACAATAATGAATCTAGCGGATGTATTATATCTGTGGTCATCTTTGTAGATGATATACCACAATAATGAATCTAGCGGATGTATTATATCTGTGGTCATCTATGTAGATGATATACCACAATAATGAATCTAGCGGATGTATTATATCTGTGGTCATCTATGTAGATGATATACCACAATAATGAATCTAGCGTATGTATTATATCTGTGGTCATTTTTGTAGATGATATATCACAATAATGAATCTAGGGGATGTATTATATCTGTGGTCATCTATGTAGATGATACACCACAATAATGAATCTAGCGGATGTATTATATCTGTGGTCATCTTTGTAGATGATATACCACAATAATGAATCTAGCGGATGTATTATATCTGTGGTCATCTATGTAGATGATATACCACAATAATGAATCTAGCGGTTGTATTATATCTGTGGTCATCTATGTAGATGATATACTACAATCTAGCGGATATATTATATCTGTGGTCAACTATGTAGATGATATACTACAATCTAGCGGATATATTATATCTGTGGTCATTTTGGTAGATGATATACCACAATAATGAATCTAGCAAATGTATTATATCTGTGGTCATCTTTGTAGATGATATACTACAATATTGAATCTAGCGGATGTATTATATCTGTGGTCATTTTTGTAGATGATATACCACAATAATGAATCTAGCGGATGTATTATATCTGTGGTCATTTTTGTAGATGATATACCACAATAATGAATCTAGCGGATGTATTATATCTGTGGTCATTTTTGTAGATGATATACCACAACAATGAATCTAGCAAATGTATTATATCTGTGGTCATCTATGTAGATGATATACCACAATAATGAATCTAGCGGATATATTATATCTGTGGTCATTTTTGTAGATGATATACCACAATAATGAATCTAGCGGATGTATTATATCTGTGGTCATCTTTGTAGATGATATACCACAATAATGAATCTAGCGGATGTATTATATCTGTGGTCATCTATGTAGATGATATACCACAATAATGAATCTAGCGGATGTATTATATCTGTGGTCATCTATGTAGATGATATACCACAATAATTAATCTAGCGGATGTATTATATCTGTGGTCATTTTTGTAGATGATATACCACAATAATGAATCTAGCGGATGTATTATATCTGTGGTCATCTTTGTAGATGATATACCACAATAATGAATGTAGCGGATGTATTATATCTGTGGTCATCTTTGTAGATGATATACCACAATAATGAATCTAGCAATTTGTTATATCTGTGGTCATCTTTGTAGATGATATACCACAATAATGAATCTAGCGGATGTATTATATCTGTGGTCATCTTTATAGATGATATACCACAATAATGAATCTAGCGGATGTATTATATCTGTGGTCATCTTTGTAGATGATATACCACAATAATGAATCTAGCGGATGTATTATATCTGTGGTCATCTTTGTAGATGATATACCACAATAATGAATCTAGCGGATGTATTATATCTGTGGATGATATACCACAATAATGAATCTATCGGATGTATTATATCTGTGGTCATCTATGTAGATGATATACCACAATAATTAATCTAGCAAATGTATTATATCTGTGGTCATTTTGGTAGATGATATACCACAATAATGAATCTAGCAAATGTATTATATCTGTGATCATCTATATACCATAATGATGAATCTAGCGGAGGTGGTTTCTGTGATTTCCTCAGAAGAAATAGAAGATAGACGAGTTGGCACCATCGGCGAGATTGAAACCAGAAATTTGACTAAGATCAATATTTCAAAGTCAAAATCACT
>JAVTVY010031842.1:0-13356 GCA_036873755.1 Hanleya hanleyi
TTTTCGCACTTGAAAGTTGAAGTGCACTTGAAAACCTCCCTTGGCTTGAGTTTTTGCTTTTCATGAAAGTTCACTTGAACCTGAAATCGCACTTGAGTTCAAGTGTGGTCAGACCTCCCTTGAAAACCGCACTTGAAATAAAAAAACGTACTTGAAATGACCAATACGAAGGGAGATGATGTCGAAAAATAAGTTATTTTCATGTGCCCATGCATCATAATGCACGTACGGGCATTGTTCTTCATCTCATAGATCCAAAAATGGCACAGACAAATTTATTTGCCACCTGAAATTCTACCGATCGGCTCCTACGCATAAAGTATTTTGAGCATACACTTGATTTTGCGGGGGTACTATTTATTACCAAACCGCACAAAAGAGTTCCAAAAAGGTCACTTCAAACATCACTTGACCAAAAATGTTTGCTGAAACACACCTTCAGATTTTTTTTTAAGTGCACTTCTCCAAGTGCGAAAATCGCCCTTGGAAAAGTCGAGTCAAATGAGGTTTCATGAAATCGGCCGCAGGGTTAAGGATGTAGGAACTGGATACCTGTGATTTGAGATCTAGTCTTCAACACAAGAGCAAGGCCGCACAACATTCTAGACGGACAGTCTTATATTGTAACAATGTGTATATATACGGTATATCGTTGATGCGGTAGAACTGCCTACAATACCCACTCAAATTATCTGGAAATATATATTCACATTCTTTCTTGTACATCCTTTTACTTGAGAGTAGGTCTTGCACTCTAGCCTCGGTAAGTAAACCCGAATGTAGTCCATTAGATTATGACATACCATTGGGGATTTGTCATACTGTGATTTGTCAGTATTCATGAAATCGTTAGTATAAAAATTTGCAGGAGATTACAACACATATAAGGGAAGTGGGAAGAGGTGCCGACATACTGACTGCGTCACTTGACTTCACAGAATAGTCTTCTGGTTAACCTATTCTAAAGCACATACCAAGAATCTAACGATTCGTGATATGTGTTGTATCTCAGGTACGCTTTTATTGTACCTGTTCATGTGGCAACGTGGATGATATGACCACACGGCCCCTAGGACCGGCATAAGCGGTATTAGATACAAATCTAGAGAGCTATGATGGAAATGCTCTGACAACTCGTTTACTGGTAATTGGTGAGCTGTTTCGCTGTGACAACTCGTACATTGGAGATTGGTGAGCTGTATCATCGTCAGATGTAAATGACGGCACTTAACACAAAAGGCTAGTCTGTAAGGTCCGATGTCGACCCAGCATCAACTTCCCACAAATGCCAACATATATCAAAGACCAAAAGGTCTGTACAAGGGGCGGGCCTCGGGGACGAAACGTCCACCAGCAGAATCTCGCCATATACAGGTAAAAATTACAACACATATAAGGGAAGTGGGAAGAGGTGCCGACATACTGACTGCGTCACATGACTTCACAGAATAGTCTTCTGGTTAACCTATTCTAAAGCACATACCAAGAGTCTAACGATTCGTGATATGTGTTGTATCTCAGGTACGCTTTTATTGTACCTGTTCATGTGGCAACTTGGATGATATGACCACACGACCCCTAGCACCGGCATAAGCGGTATTAGATACAAATCTAGAGAGCTATGATGGAAAGGCTCTGACAACTCGTTTACTGGTAATTGGTGAGCTGTTTCGCTGTGACAACTCGTACACTGGGGATTGGTGAGCTGTATCGTCGTCAGATGAAAATGACGGCATTTAACACAAACGACTAGTCTGTAAGGCCTGATGTCGACCCAGCATCAACTTCCCACAAATGCCAACATATATCAAAGACCAACAGGTCTGTACAGGGGGCGGGTCTCGGGGACGAAACGTCCACCAGCAGAATCTCGCCATATACAGGTAAAAATTACAACACATATAAGGAAAGTGGGACGAGGTGCCGGAATACTGACAGAGCCACATGACTTCACAGTATAGTCTTCCGGTTAACCTCTTCTAAAACACATGGCAAGAATCTAACGATTTGTGAAATGTGGTGTATCTCAGGTTCGCTTTTGTTGTACCTGTTCATGTGGCAACTTGGGTGATATGACCACACGGCCCCTAGCACCGGCATAAGCGGTATTAGATACAAATCTAGAGAGCTGTGATAGAAATGCTCTGACAACTTGTATATTTGTAATTGGTTAGCTGTATGGCTGTGACAACTCGTACACTGGGGGTTAGTGATCTGTATCGTCATCAGATGTAAATGACGGCATTTAACACAAAAGACTAGTCTGTAAGGCCCGATGTCGACCCTGCATTAACTTTCCACAAATGCCAACAATAGGCGTACGGTAGCTACAAAAGATTAGTGATAGGTTTATGTACTTTAAAAATCAGGGAGAGTGGGTTACCGATTGCGTAACGAGACACGTATTTTCTGTCAATCTAGCGAGGATGCGTATGGCCATTTTCAACGCCATTTGGCCGAAATAGAGAAGGGGACATTATGGCTTCGCAACCAAACTGTTGACCACGATTTCAGACTGAAGAGAATATACAAAACTATAATTATCTGACGTGAGAGCCTATCCTATTGTGATATTTTGTGAGATATTAATATTACAAGCGTCTAGTCCGTCATTCATAATCCAGCCGTCGTCCATTAGAGAATATCCGCGTCCATAATCCAAAGACCTATTAATATTAATATAACCTAGCTTGAACGCAGAGGATAATGGGTGAATTCAAAATGGCCGCCCCAAGTGTTTCTCGAAATTTGCCTTTCATTCATGACGTCGGTCTTGCCTCAAAGTGCAACTATTTTGCCTTGAATAACGATCGTATATCACGTTTAAAGGTCCAAATCGGTCACGAGCTACCTCCCTACAAGATGACACAGAGAAATCATCAGGCAAGCCATGCTGTCCGATTAGGCTAATTCACAATATCTGATGATAAACACTAAACACATACATATATTTACTTACGTATGGCTCGGGGAAGTAAATGGTCCGCAATACGACCCAAGGTTGCGTGATATAGAACAGAAGATCAATATTCCGTTACCGCCTAAATCATTTTCGAAGCTGGTAGGATTATTTTGCGTCTCCATTTTAAAACGTTATGTAACGGATATCTGTCAGATGACACATGTGTCTTCAGCTTATACACGGTAAGCTACTTATTCGCCCAGATGTGTCAAAGTCCATTACTGCGAAAGGAACAGGTGATGAATATCTACTATGTCTCTAAAATATCGGACATGAACAAGTATTCCAGATGAATAAATTTATGACTTTACTGGTATGAATTTAGAGTTTAGGTCCTCGAGGGACTATCTGTATTAACACTTGAGGGAGAATGCTATACAGTAAAGATAATAAATCATGCTGCTCGTGTGGAAAACTGTGAAGTACATGTCAAATAAATAAAAAATCTACATCCAGTATGTTCATGCTTTATAATGCCAAGGAATCCACCCACTCTGTCGTCTATAATTAATCAATGCGTTAATAAACATGAAAAGACTATCTGTACCAAACTTCTAATTACATTCAAGGGATGTAGATTTAAAGCATACGAAAAGTAGTTTGTCATGTGTGAAACTGAAGGGTTGAACCGCTTGTGTGCAGGTGTGTGTCGGTATACGCCATAGCCAAGTCGCTAAGTTCATCTTCCGCTATTGAGGACAAGGACATATGGAAATTAAAGCTCCTTAGCCAAAATAGCATATGGAAATGCCAAAAGTTTTCGTCCAGCATTCCCCGGTAATGTTGATAATCTGCCTCAATATATATGGAAAGAATCGGCCTTTGAAAACCATCTGCGAATTTCTAAAACTTGTTCAATATTGTTATAATTCACAACACTAACAAAAGATTGTGTAACTCTAACATTGTTGTGTACCTACGGTCGACGAGGTCAGGCCAGTGAATGTAGATTCCATTTCGTCATCAAAACAGGCTATGAGCTGGTCTCATCACCAGTAAATGGTGACGATACATTTTAATAAAGAATTCGCCATCACGTTTTTGTGGATGCTATCATCAGCTTTTTTGGTGAAAACATATCACTTTTGTTTAGACTCTGTGGGTTCACCACTCATAAACAGCATGGAATAGTGTCAATTTCTCTATCAGGTTATTTGGCTTTGCTCCTTCGATCTTCATTATACTCAATCTACAAGCATCTCTGCCAACCTGTAACCATCTGGGTCATCTATACGCGGTAAGACTGACTCTGGGATCGTGTGTATCCATTTTCAGCCCACTTTCGGCAACTGCAAGAGGGAATTTCCAGAAATCAGCACCACATGACTTCGTCAGCCAATCAGCTAAAGTCTATCGACATAACCCCAACGTAACCCGCCATTTTCGAGTCATGTGATGTCCTACTTGTTCAAAATTACAGATCTACCACACCTCTTGGATGACACGAAAGTTATTCATACCTATATATTTCGTAAGCCCAGGCAATATCTGTTTCCGAAGTGGTATGAAAACCTGTAATTTATCAGATTTCTTGAATATGTTCTCCGCCGGATGAAGACCGAACAGAATACGGTATTCTTATGGATGGCTAAGTGTACGCAAATGGCATCCCTGCATAGCAAGATGAAATGTTGTCTTCTTTTTGTCTATCTCACGCCTACATGTAATTATTTTTCCTATATATAACCCTGACTACGGAAAATGAAATGCTTTCATCAAGTTGAAACAAGTCTGCTTTACGGGAACCAGACCAATAATTCCAGGATGCTGTATTTGTCACAATATGTCAGTGATCTCTGAAATAACTGTGTCGACCAGTCTTAATTTGACCAACCGGAGTGCCCGAATTTTACTAATTTCCGATTAAAGACAACACTGATATTCAATTGGCCGTAAATAATGTCAGTGCTCGTTATTTACTCCTAGGCTCCAATATAAGTACACAGCTGGTTCCTAGTTTACTCTATTTACATGAAATTAATGAAAGATAATATTCCGGACTCATTCATCGGTTTTCAGCTACCATCACTATATCTTAATGTCACAATTCGGAGAACTACTTGCCCCTTCATCTGATAGGAGGCCAAAGCGGTGTATTACTTCCGTTTTACCTCTAGACCAAGCTTTTATAAAGACGAGTGAATTGAGGTTTTATTGGTACTGGAGAGAAAGTCATCAGCTGTATCCCGATATATTGGCCACTTCGCGGCCCTCCAGCTTAGGACAGCATGGCTGTACGATGTTTGTCTGGCACAGGGGGTAGATTAAAGTACCAAACACATTAGTGTTCCATTGTGATCAGTGTCTGTAGAGCCTAATTTTCTAAATCCAATTTTTTTTGTAGTTTTGGTTAGGTTTTTGTTAGGTTTAGGGTTTTCCTAGGGTATGTGTGTTTGGGTCATCGTCGCCGTGTGACCAATAAGGTTAGGTGCGATGTTAAACTTCAAACAACCAACCAAAGAATTCATGCTTCGCACAGGTCGCGGTTCAAAGCGTCGTCCAGTTTGGGTCTCTTGATCAGATGAAACAGCGTTTTCATTGTTTGTCGGATAGACCTGACAATGCATTATCCAATTAATGCGTAATTGAGTTCTTATTTTAATTACAACACATATGAGGGAAGTGGGAGGCGGTGCCGACATACTGACTGAGCCACATGACTTCACAGTATAGTCTTCCGGTTAACCTATTCTAAAGCGTATACCAAGAATCTAACGATTCGTGATATGTGTTTTATCTAAGGTACGCTTTTATAGTACCTGTTCATGTGGCAACTTGGATGACATGACCACACGGCCCCTAGCACCGGCATAAGCGGTATTAGATACAAATCTAGAGAACTATGATGGAAATGCATAACCGGCGAAGAAACTAAAATGCATGGGAAAATATAGTACCCAGATGCTCCGAGCCATTACCACTCAATAACTGATTAGTTACTTATTGGTGGGGGAACTGAACTATACTAGTAGGAAAGATACCCTTGCGTATCCTTGCAACACCTTTCAACTGATCAGTAACCAACCGGTAACCAGTCAGATGCTAATTTGTCACCTATTAAATCCTAATAATCTCCTACTTGGTCTGGCTACCAAGCAGTTGCCATGAAGTTAATGCCATGCTATCCACACAGCTCCCACACTTGGAACTTATTCATAACAATGCAGTAACACACCAGTAACTTTATCGGTTACTATTCAGTTACAGCCAATGTTTGTTTTCTTACTGAACGGTTACCAGCCTAGTGCTGCTTTCCTCTCAGTACTTGTTGGTAACTGCGTAGTAATGGTACGAAATATCCCGCTTACAGCAATGTTCAGTTATCAAATTCGTAACCAATCATTAACTGAGCGGTACCGAATCGGTACTCATCAATAACCACACATTTCATTTATGGAATAGCTGACCAATAGCGTTTAAGGTGAGCTGTGATACTTTCTGTGACCATCAATCGGTCACTGAGCAGAAAACTGCTGTCTTTTACTGTCACGTGGTAACTGACTGGTAGCAATTACAAGCGTCTAGTCCGTCATTCATAATCCAGCCGTCGTCCATTAGAGAATATCCGCGTCCATAATCCAAAGACCTATTCCATTTTCCACATAACAGTATGAGCACCAAATTCAAAATCAAGCCAGTATTTTTTAGTCAGAACTAAGGCTTTGTTCGGGAATCCACCGTCTTCTCGTACTTTCCTGTAGAGTCATATTGTTGATTTTTAGTCGGCAGACGTCGTCAATTTTTCCACCTCTTGCATATCGCTTCAATTTAACAGGGCCCACTGTTAAGGTGTCAGATCCCACTTCAAATGTTCAGCCGCCATCCACAGCATAATTTCCGTGTTAATAATCGACAATACTTTCTCGTATGATAGTAAGCACCAGTTCTAGACATAATGCTTTCATGGTCGTGCTCTTATGGTTATCTTACGCAAGGTTAGTTTGGAAAAGTTTTTCATTTATGGGCAAGGGCGAAGACCGCGCCCTAAATTTATAAACTTTCCCAAACTAACCATGCGTTAAATAACCATTGAACACGCCTATCGAAACATTATTTCTATTCTATTGCATTATTTAAATTGATTATCAGCAAAGATTATAATGAAAGGTTGAAAAAATATGGTCACTTTGACATCCTTTCGCCTCTTTGTTGAAAAACCTGGCCAACTGATACTGACATGATGCTCCGGTCTCGGTTGGCATCGTGCCAATATCAGTGGACCATTGTATGTGGTTTCTCAAATGGGGAGTGATTCTGTCAACTGAGTCTGGCTTTGTGAGACATTTGTGGATATGTGTATTTGTGTCGCTTTGTTAATAAATTTCACGATGGAAACAACAGTTAAACTTGAGAAAGAAATTCCATCTTGCAATTTATTTGTCTTCTTCGAATGAAAGCAGACGTCCTTTTTCTCACCCAACTTGTGAAATAGAATCTTCCAAATGAACACCTGCACTTGACACATATACTTTTCACACAACTGTGCTAAAACACTTAATGAATGCACAGTTAGCAAGTGTCCCAAAGTTACCAAGTGTCATAGGAATGAAAATTAAAGAGAGAGAAGTGGTCAACCATGTTCACGCAAAATCATTATCGCTAACAAGGTTTGATCTGCAACGTTATTTTGTTCTGGCTTAATATTGTTCACTGATTTAAATCTGAGACGAAGGAAACATTCTATTAGATTGGGTTTAATCTAATTAATTCCGAGAGTTCAACGTCCCATCTGATTACATCTCCGTATAAACGTATACGGTACTGGAGATTAGAAATATCCATCAGATTGATCAGGTATTATTTTATTCAAACACATCGATGTCGTTTTCTAGATATGCGGGATAAAAGTATCACAGTCCTGCTTGTCTTGTGTCGGTTCATTTGAACACCATGAAGATGCAGTGCAAACGGCCCCAGCCCTGGGAGGAGAGGAAAAGAGACACACGCTACGAAACAGATTCAGAGTACGAAATTTATCACACAATTTGAGAAACTTAGAATGGAGGCGTTTGGAGGTATAGCCTCGTTGACAAATTCCTGTAAAAAGTTTTTCTGGCGTTGATTGAAATAGTAGCTTCTATCTGCAAAGGCTACCAGGGGAAATATGTATACGCCGTCTGCATGTGGGATATTCATCTCTGTCAAAATTTGTGTTGCACTAATGTTATTCTTGTCTTTAGATGGTTAAACTGATGATTCAGAAAGAAAATGTTTTACCGATAATTACTGTATCTCTTAAAGAAATGGCCTACTCGGCGAACTCTTGTTGAAAATGCGTTATTTTCTTCCCATTTCCAGTAAAAACACCATCCATCCATTCATCAGCGTATAGGAAGTAACACAGTTTTATAGGTTGATTAACAAACCCTGGATACGTGATAACAACTGCTAGCCAGTTAATCATCTCGTTTTTAACAATGCCTTCGATGCTGAAGAAAATCGCATTTCGTATGCGGTTTAAGTAATTGAGATCGTTTTATACGCTTATCTTCTGAATGGCAATCTTCTGTAAATCTAAACTCTCGGGAGAAGAGCTTCCTGTATTGCATACACTTCTCATAAATCTGTCCGATCTGAAAAAGTCCAGCACGCAAGTATCATGACACAATCTCATATATGAATCCATGATGTAAGCTTATTATGCTTCCATATAACCGTACAAGGAAAATTTTACAAACCGTGCTAAAGGAAGTTTATTATTATTTTCCAAAGACGAGTTTTCGGAGGACATCGACAACGAAAATGTTATTCTTCGTTAATAATTCTTTTGATTCCAAGAAAATGCTTTTTTTGAGGGGGGGTCACTTTTCAAAGATTTATATTTTGCAATACTTTGCAAGTTGATATTTTCTTAAACAACAGGTCTGGAGTAAATTTGATTATCACCAATTCGCCTGAGATCCACCAGAAATTTTTTAAAGGAAAACAAGTAACAAAATACATTCGATTGCACTACAGGCCCGACTGGTGAATGTCCAAACTGACAAGAAATCGTCAACTCTAGTCCGGTCTGCTTGCTACCAGAACTCGACAAATAATCACAAAATGCGACGCCATCATGCCACTTTGCAGAAATGAAACACATATAGGGCTGAGCAAAACCAACGAAAGATTTGAATTGAGCTAGCCTCGGTTTGGTCATATGCTATCATAATCCAAGATGGCCACCATTAGCTATTATGATCAAGCTGAAATAAGCGTATTCGATTTGGGTGTACTGCTAGATGTATCCATTTACATCTAGCTTGAAAACAAATTCTAAGTCGACTGTATTGATTGTATTTGTTGGTGGATTAAGCTGAAAATGAAGTTGATTTGAAGCAGGTGCCGGCGTGGCAAAGAGGAAAGAAACGTGTAAATATATTAAAAGTTGCCGGCAAGGGTTTCATTGAGTTAGACAGTCCTGTGCGAGAAGGATTTTTCGGCGCGTTCGTGACAAACGTCTTTGGAGCAGGATTGCCCCACATATCAGATGAGACGATATTTCCGAAGAACGAAATAATTACCATTTATATAGAAGGACCAAACATGTACTGGTATTGACATGATTTATTTTGATAGGATACCACATGTATGTTAAATAGCATAAGCTCAATTAACCATATCATAAGTGTCTATTCGAATATCAAGTCTGAATTTGAATATTGAGAAGAGCCTCATATGCCCCTCCGACAGTGTGATGAATCCCATAGTTTCAGAAATTAAATTTCTGGACATAATACTGGATGCAATGAAAATTACAAAATATAAAATTTACATTTTATTCGGCATAAGTTAATGGGAAGGGAGATTGACAAACAATTTTGACACAATGAACAAATCTCTGAAGTTGGTTTGGCTTTCAAATTATTTGAAATCTTCCTTATTACATTTTTGTTAAGTTGTTATTTTTATTAACCCTCGCTACCGAAAGAAACTGGAGTGTTATTGTTTTCATATGATCCTTTCTCTCTGTCTGTCTATTTGCCTGCCTATACAGGTATACAGTAGCAACAGCTGTAACGCATAGACTGACCCAGTTTGGACATACTGACAACTTAGTTTCATAGAATATCCGATCGGCTTAGGCCTACTGTTCTCTGTCAGTATATGGATGATATATCGACTGTTTCCCATCAGGACCAGCCGGTTCTCTCAATGTCTGGATTTCAAGAAACCTCTCAGATCAACATGAACTTTGGCAGAGCATATGGAGGATGAGATATCGCCTTCCCGTCCACTGGGTCACGCTGTGTCTTTCGTTTATAGTGGAGTTAATGTCGCGTATACAGGAGGTTCGAGACAATATTTTGACAAGACATAACTTCTATCCCAAACCTTCAAAATATGGATAAAATTATGGGGTCATATTTCTTGAGAGTAGGATACCAAAATTAAAAAGCAACATAACAGGGGATAGATATGGCGGCGTACTGACAAGGAATCATATGACCCCACAGACAAATATACTGATATTTGTAAAAACATCACAAGAAACAGAACTGATGCCTGCAGGGCTTTTATTGTAGCTGTTCATGTTGACATATTGCACATAGATAGTGATATTAAATACAAATATTTAAGACCAATTGTGTAGTAGCTCCATCAAGTCTGATGGAAAATGATGAAATGTGTGATCAGATACAAGATATGACACAAACGAGGTAATATTAATAGAATCTTATTCAGAACACATATCTATGAGGTCCGATGATCATCAAGCAAATCAACCAGGACCTTTCTATCCAGTTTGCCAGCGTTCCTTCGTTATAGTCTAATTGCCTTGAAAAATGGCAAAATACATTAACCGTTTCGAAAATCCTTTCAAAACATTTCACTTTAAGCTAATATTGTCTTTTTTATTCTTCTTTACTGAAATACCCTTTGTTGGTAGGTGCGCAAGTGTCCGGAACATCCTTAAGCGGAATTAGATACAATTATAAGAAAAAAAGATGTGGTAGCTCTGCACTGAGAGAAAAAGGGGAATCCAGCAACGGTACCTCCCACGAGACCTCAAGTGAATCAACAGGATGCTAGGGGTGGCATCAGAAGAATCCGTTTGATGCCTTGGGTTCTCGTTGGGAAGGGAGAATTCATTGCTGGATTCTCCATTTCTCTCGGTGTTATGAATAAATTATAAATGTGAACAACAACAACAGCGATGGTTTGCTACTGTCCACTCCTGTTCTCTGCCTTAATGAGACTTCTCATGGACTGACTTATAATAACTTCGATCAATTTGGCAAAAATTACCCTTAGAAAATGAGAAATTCCCACAAGAATTTAAGTACAATGTCCATGTGTGGATAGTAACAAACCTGTGTTGTCCTTCATCTTGATGATGCGTCCTGGTACATCATCGGGTTGATCCAAGAACTTGAGGGATACCGTATACATCACATTTGGAACAAAAGCTTTGCAAAACCATTCTTGGGGTGACGATAAATGTAACTGATGTGAAATATGACATCGATGGCATGAAGAAGCTTAAGATTGGTGTGGATTTTACTGAACAAAGACGACCCATGGTAGATGCCAAACAACAGACAGGCGAAGATCTCACAGCCACGTGGGGGAATCATGTGGAGAAACTGCGAAATCATGACGAATCCATGGGGTATCTTGTCGAGAACCAGGGGTATTTAACTGAAATGGCAGATATCCATTGCGGCATTATAGTGAATTCTCTGGGAAATCGTTCTGATACTCAAGGGAACCTACCCGAGAACCAGGCGTCTCTAGCTTCTAGATACCCCTTTTGGCATCATGATGAATCCCCTTTTTCTCTCAGTGTGCCAACACATCGGATAGAAATTCGCAAGTTATGATAGCCATCCTAAGTTGAGAAAATCCGCGTCGATACTCAAATGTCCGCTTATTAACACAGGTTTGAAAGCGGTGAGCAGATCTCAATGATGACATTCGTATAAAGCTATTATAGGTGTAAATTTGATATCCCGTTCGGTTGTTTCCTGCTTCGCTGGGTTCTTGTTCAGAGAATGTGAGTATATAAGTTCGAAGGCGGCATATATTTTGGGACTATACAAAGCAAGAATATCGGCTATAGGCGGTTGGTGAATGGAAAGGAACGGGCTTTGGGTAGGCAAATTTGTCTTTGACAGTTGGTTTCGATATATCTTGGGTCCTTCTGAGATTCGAGACGAAATTAATCGATTCCCGGATGTAGTCAGACTGAGTGATTTGTACGTGAAATTTCGTCTGTTATTTTGAGCATTTCTGGGGTTTTAAGCTGGTATTATTCCAGATTTTTGTGTGGTATTTTTCGTGAACCTTTTTTGGCATCTGTGCATGGTGAAATTTTGAGTTGATTCGTTAGATTTTCGCTGTTCGCGGCGGTTTTTTGTTTGTCTTGGTCAGCCCATTTGGGTTGACATAGATCACCATTTTCCTTGTGTAGGTAGATGGCGCTCTATTGAATGTAACATGATCATTTGGGTCTTTGAAGGCGTTGTTGATATATAGCGCGGGCTATTTGTAAACTGTTGACAACTGTTTATTATTTGTTTGTTTGTTTGTTCGAATTAATCTTTTCAGGAACTTCCTGGGTGGGAATCTATAATTAATAGTTATTTTTTAGTGCTATGACAATCAAACTCAGAATTTACCATTTTCCTTGTGTAGGTAGATGGCGCTGTATTGAATGTAACACTGTCATACGGGGCTTTTGGCTCTTTCGAAGCACTGTGTTAATATATAGCGCGGGCTTTTTGTAAAACTGTTGACAACTGTTATTTTATTGTTTGTTTGTTTGTTCGAATTAATCTTTGTGGAGCTCCCTGGGTGGAAGTCCATAATTATTTGTTAGTGCTAAGGCAAACAAACTGTTAGAGAGGCCACTGAGCCTTAGAATTGTGGGGCTGAATGTCGCTAAGCCGATTCAAGTTTGGCGTGCTTTAAAAGAGTCTGTCGGATCAGGGCCGAAAGTCCTTGATGGACCTTGATGGTGACAAAGGAGCTCTGGATTGTGACACTAAAAATCGAACAGGCCAGAGATGTTTTCCTCTCAAACGGTATCTTGGATTTTCAAGATCAGTGCGGTCACTTTGAGGAGATTGCACCCACGAAAATACTTGTCAGAACAAAATGCCCTGTGGAGATACCACACACTGACATAGACATATTTTTGAGAAATATGGTAAAATTCATGACATTCCTCACGAGTACTATACTTTTAGTAGGAAGGTGTGGATGTCTGCAGGACATCAAAACCACTCTTCCCTCCACAGTTATGTTTGGAGAATTCAGACTTCCTGTAATACAACTTTTGTGTGTTATACAAAACATCTTTCTTTTCTAACGTACATGAATTAGTTTTCATATGAAGATCACTCACACTGCGCTGAAGCTGTGTGAAGTGAGTTAGATATTTCACACGGCTCTGCGGTGATGTGTAT
>JAVTVY010031843.1:0-134567 GCA_036873755.1 Hanleya hanleyi
CAGTCACTGTTTCAAGAAACATCAGCACTGGTCCTAGGAGCACAGTATCAGCAGTACCATGTCACAACACCACGTGTTTCACATCACTTCAGGGTCACTGCTGACAGCTTCCTCCAAGTCCTACAGGGTACTACAACCGGAAGATCACCTTTTCTACGGAGGCACCGGGACCCGCAACGGCACCCCACGTCTGCTAACGATCCAGAATTCCTTTGCAGACCAGGGTTTTTCTCCAGGACCAATTGTACAGACAATGACAGCAGCAAGCTACTATTTACTGTACAGTCGCATGAAGCCCGGAGAATGTACTATGGTACAGGACCTGTGGCCAACACTGTTTCTGTTCCAGCAACAGCTGTTTTCCTTCTACATCTGTATCAGGACAGGGAATCTCAGCCAAGCATTACACAGGGGTATCACTCAGCATCATCCAGGGTTGTCAAGTTGACCTCCGGAATCGACATTGGACAAGATTCCAGCATTTCGGCTTTCCATGGTCTTCGCCTTACAGTCTCGCCGAACACATCAACTATCACCCAAGGGGACCTGGATGTGGTACTAGGGCATTCTTACGCCCACCATTTGAGCCAGTACAGTCAACTCTAGTCAAGGCCCTGTCCTACAAGACAGCTTCCTGACAGCCTTCACTCCACAATCAGAGCTTCACGCAGTGGAACACAGTTCCCTGACATGGATGACAGACAGGTCAACCAGATCTTTTCATCCGATCCCGGATTTCGTCATCAAGAACGATTCCACATGTCAGGGACCAGGCGTCCAAAGACTGTACCAGATTCCAGCACTGACAGATTTCGTCGGCCTGCTGGAGGAGAATAGGTTTTTATATCCAGTCAGAGCCCTGTGGCACTCTTTACAGAACCGACAAGGGACTCCAGCTGTCTTCTTCTCTCATCACTTCTATACAGACCCATCGGCTGACATCACTAGTTCATGATCACCGTTTGGGTTGAAGAAGACTGCCGACTGGGTTAACCAACTCGCCATCGACGCTCCTCCTCCTTTATTAAGACATCGTCTCACAAGACTAGAGCCAGTGTGACGTCCGGGCCACTTTGGGGAAAACTTATCGTTGAACGATATTGTTGACACCTGCGCTTGGACGATCAATTCAACTCTTGCTGGCTTCTATCTACAGACATGTCTGTACAGACAGATAGGATGACTACGCTGGACCTACAGCTACAGCCCAGTGCTTAGTCCACTACTCCTATCAAAAAAGAGGGGGGGGGCGCCGCTCAAGCAAGATCCCGACAATCCAGCAACATGAAGAAGCAGACCATGTCAGAGACGAAGGGACTTCAAGGCATCACGATGGCATCTGATTATCTAGCCAAGTATACGAGTGGTAGTCCACCTCTCGCCGTATTACTTGTAATTCCTTTTACTCCCTACGCCTCTATACGACACGGGAATTATCTGGATATTACTAGGCATACTAGATTTTAAAATCAGAACAAGGCGTGCTCCGCTCAACCCAAAAAGCAAGTCACAAGACCGGCTACCCAATCTCCTCTGTTGGGAGTCTGGCACTAGTGATAGCAGGTTGAGATTTGAGACACAAACATGAAACATTTAAAAACAATGTTGGTGTTTGTTATCAAATCAAACCTGCTATCAACGTTGATTTGCCCAACCCATCCTCCCCTCTTTGCTCGGCCTTGACACAAAACAGGTCTTGCACAGCATGGGAAAAAGAGGAAGGGCATGCGCGGAGAGCACGCCACCTAGCGGACGATCGACAAGACGATCAGGGGAGATAATTTCTTTGCAGGAGATCTCCAAAATGGAGGAATATTGGCACTAGTGATAGCAGGTTTGATTTGATAACAAACACCAACATTGTTTTTAAATGTTTCATATTTCTATGATTTTAGAGGTTGATCACATTTATTAGAATCATTGATGAAGATTTTGTCCCCAAATTAGGGATGATTGAATTTTGATAGGGAGATTGAATCATTAGACGGACTATTTACCATAACTTTGTTGTTTTTTTTTTCAAAAAGGTTTCTTTTTTCAGATTAAACGAGTACCGGTACATAAATTAGTATGCACATGTAATTGCCACCCATCATGGAAGTACACAATAGCTTAGGACTAGTCCATACTGGTAACTGTATGGTAACCTCTATAAAAATCCCCATCAAAATTTACAAAATCCAATCAATGGTTCACTGTAAAATCAGTTGTAAAATCATTGAAATAATGAAGAAATAATGGATTTTGAATTATTTTGTCATCTTCCTGTTCAAATACATTTGATCATCCTCAGATTTTATGATGAAAAATTTCACTTCCTGTTATTGAATTATCAAAGGGATTACCATAAAAAAAACAATACGGACACGAGAGATACCGGTATAACATGAACAGTGGGAAAGATATCAGATACAATGGGCCTTTCACATATTAATACAATATCAGTGGTCAGAAAGCAGTCTTTCATTGTTGAAAATATCTGGAGTGCTGTGAATCACAGTAGTAAGATTTGAAAATTATTTGAAGGAATTTGCTATCACAAGTTTCTTGCACACCTCTGTTATTTCTTGCACACCTCTGTTATTTCTTGCACACCTCTGTTATTTCTTGCACACCTCTGTTATTTCTTGCACACCTCTGTTATTTCTTGCACACCTCTGTTATTTCTTGCACACCTCTGTTATTTCTTGCACACCTCTGTTATTTCTTGCACACCTCTGTTATTTTTTCTGGATTACTAAGAAAGTCATTGGTTGCCATGTCAGATTGTAGTCGGGTTCAATATACATGTAATGTTTAACAGTCGTGTGAAATTGCCTGGAGCTGTCTGAAGAATGGATGGAAATAAAGTTCGAGTTTGATCTTATTCAAGTTATTGTTTATATTCTCTTCGGTAAACAACTACATGATGAAAAAAAGATGTAGTCAAAATGTCAACTGTGAATCTACATGTACATGTATACACATACCATGCCTATTCAATCATAATATTCGTATCTGTCCAAGTATTCCAATCCAATAGCTTTATGATCTTAATTTAGTATATTTAACATGTGCAAATATTTGCTGTTAATTCTAGGTAACCTTGTGACAGTGTGCTCTGAAATCTGACTTTTAATTAGCCTGTACTGAATTTCTTCCATACCAAACAAGTCAGAACTGTGTACATTAGCTACTTTAGCAGACTAACAGACAATTAAGTTAATTATGAGTACAATAGTGTACTGGTACCGCATTTGTTAGCTTATTACCGGTGGTATATGTAAGCATTCCATAATACATGCTATTGTGATATATGTAGAGACACTATATTTAGAAGTCAAATATGTATCAGTCTCTTATTTTTACCCCTTAACCATTTTGGCCTTGGTGTATTGTCATCGTCAGCTATGTCTGTATGTCCATCCATCCTTAACTGCATTTTAGGGAAAACCACTGGAAATACAGTGACCAAATTTTGGAAACTTATTTATCTGGTTATAATTTAAAATGGCTCTGCTTGGTCAATATTTTACAGAGTTATGCCCCTTTAAAGATGTATTAATCTCTGATTTTGTCATATATATGCATGAATATAACCAAGTATACATGTATCTGCAGAACTGTGTTTGATACAGCTACTATACATTTTGGAAACTTACTTATGTAGTTGTCTTCTAGAAGCCAACAGAAAATTAAAAAAAATCCCTAACCTGAAATTTTCACATAATGCGAGTACAAGTACAAAAACTATGAAATATAACTGGAAATTGTGGGATACTGTATATTCTGAATTTCTCATCATAACTTCTACATGTATACTTATATAAATAATTGTCGAAAGCGAAAAAAGAAATCCTATTGCTAAGATTCTTCAAAAACCTATGTATACGGTACTCTGTCTAATAATTCAAAATCCACCTATCAAAATTCAATCCCCCCCCCCCCAATTTGGGGAACAAAATTCAATCAGCAATTCTATTAAATTTTCCTATGAAGTAGGTTACCATTTGCAAATTGTTCGGTAATGAGTGAGTGAGTGAGTGAGTGAGTGAGTCAGTCCATCCGAATCCTTTCGTCGGCAAAATCAGGAGAACCGTTGGCATTAGAACCTTGATTTTTGGAACGTGCATTAGGGCATTGTTACCAGCAAGTTCTGAGCTGACCGGATTCTGATGAAAATTTGATTTATAATTTTTATTTTTTCATTTGGGCAATTCCACGGTAACTCATGTTACATTTTAGCCATAACCTTCATGTTTACCATGGGATTTTAATACCATGATTTGCATCCAGATCCTTCCTATTTTTCAAGGTAGTAATGTTAGCTGGTAGCTTTGTTTTCCACACAAACACAGCAGTGTGTTATCAATAGTATTGAATTAATCTTATTGCAAAGTTCGGTAACTCATGTTACAGTAAACGGACATGCCCTCGGAGGGTACAGTGTTTCTCCGAAAAACCTCTGAATACTAATCAATTAATCTGAGAATTAAAAGTCTTTACTTTTAGTACACTGTCTGGACTGTGTATTGTCCTGGTTCTAAACAACTGATGCAACACCGTTTTATTTCCACCGAGCTAAACATGTGGTAACTCATGTTACAGTAACTCATGTTACGGTTTGTCCAAATGAAAGAAGGAACAATTTAGTCTCCTGGAACATGTTTCTCTCGTGTCAAAAAAGTGTCTCAAACAACATGAAGAATGTAATTAAATAACTGTATAAAATTTGAAATTCATCAACATGATTAATGGTCGATTCTGTGTGAAATTCAAGAAATTTAAGTATTATCTGATTATAAACGTTCAGAAGGCTACATGTATAATCTTATCAAACTTCTCTGTGAACTGATTAGTGGCCATGGTTATTTGCTACATCAAGTTGATTCAAGTCTCTGGATCATCTGCTCTCTGTAGTAGAATATCTCGTCCTGAAGAAATGGCCATTTCCAATGATTCTCTGCAGTCTCTATCGCCAAAACTATTTTAATATTCTCCATGCCAAGAGCGGTAACCACACTGAGGAAACCGTCTCTGCCATACTCATAGACATACCAGTCCTCTAATTGGAGAATCAACAGGATTAGCAGTGATTTGGTGTTCTACAGGAGCATTAGCCCTTGACTGGATGAATGAGACCGTTGGTCCATCCATAATAAGATCATTTTTTTTTTGCACATTTCAATGCTTTTATTTGGGTGAAGACCCTTTATCTCGTCAGTTTATAATTTTTCTTATCCGGACCATATCTCACTTACTATTTGATGAACATCTTCAAAACTTGCATGGAAGATGCTTAGTACCATACAGCTGTGCACTGTCAGATTTCCTTTGTGCGTTTCAATGATTTTTCACAGAGTTATGGCCCTTTATTTTGTTAGTAATTTCTCGTCCAGACCATATCTCACTTACTATACCTTGTAGATGTGCACTGTTGGCTTTTTATGCATTTCGATGAATTTCCAAAGAGTTATGGCCCTTTATCCCATCAATCAATAATTTCTTGTCGAGACCAGATCTGGGTCACTATTTGATGAACAACTTCGAACCTTACATGAAAGATGCTTGTAATACTGTACAGATGTGCACTGTCAGGTTTCACACAGATCAATGTTTATTCAGGAGTTGTGGCTAATTGCAAGCAGAGGCACCTAGATTGTTCAGTTATCTCCCATTATGATGGTAACTCATGTTACAGGACCCCATTTTGGTAACTCATGTTACAAAGTAACTCATGTTACGAAGTTCAGCAGCTTCATAAATTATGATGCATGGATGAAATATCAATTCCACTGCTATAATTTCTTTCAGTGTGTATCAAAGGCAGAGAAAATTAACTGAGCAGCCAACAACTTCAATAATTTTCTTTGAAAACTAAAAACTGTCACTTTTTTGGTAACTCCTGTTACAATAACTCGACACCAAATCTTGTCTCATCCATTTCTGCTAGCATTGCAGATATGCTCTTTCAACCACCAGTTTTAGAAAGACACTTCTTCCATAAAAAGTATAAAATCACTTTGGTTCAGCTGGCTATAACCAGATGAATCCTAAATCAACAGTGAAATATCAGTAATTTGTACATTTAAAGGGTTAAAAAATTTGGTAGTCATTAAAATTGCCTAATTTATTAAATCAAGCAGTAAATGAGTATATCAGCACTAAATTGTCAACCTTGAGGGACCTAGCCATAATGCTAAATGCATCATTTTGCCCACAGCTGATATTTATTTTTGCAAGTTTTGTCCGCGATATCATGGAATTGCCCATTTATTGATGGCTCAGCGAGTGCAGTCATGCGCATCGACAGTAGTAGTGATAGTAGTTGCTACGCTTATGACTCACCAGCGGTGACATCTGAGAAAGTTAATAGTACCCATCGTCAATTAGAGACTGCTATATAAATTCTCTCACAGTGGCACATAGGGCCCCCAAGTCATCTCTCGAGTACACACTTAAATCATATCAAACCCTACTTCTAGGTCGAGTTAAGTCACACTTCCATGTGATAATTCTGTAAAGGTACATGTATGACTTTACAGAATTATCACATGGAAGTGTGACTTAACATCACAGGACCTACGAAGTAGGGTTTGATATGATTTAAGTGTGTACTCGAGAGATGACTTGGGGGCCCTATGTGCCACTGTAAACTTCTTGTTCTGATAAATTCGATCACCCCCAGATTTTGTGGTGGAAAATTCCTTTTCCTCTGACTGAATAATTAGAGGGAGTGAGTGAGTGAGTGAATATGATTTAACGTCGCTCTCAACACTATTTCAGTCATGTCACGACATTTGGTTCCTATTCCTTTTCACACCCGGAAACCACACGTGTGCTCCAGTTAGTCGCCTCTTACGACAAGCTCCCTGAGGGGATGAGGCCTTTTCTTACCATGACCTGGAGTGTGCACAACGATACCCCAGGTCAATCCCCGGGAGCCCCACAGGGTATCGCCATACATACATTGTGCATGTATACTAAATGTATTAAAGTTCTACATACATGTAACATGACACATTTCAGTAATAGCTTAGAACTGTCCTTGCAATTGCCTGTGAAATAGTACTGGGTAATAATCATGTTACTGTGCAACACTCATAATTCGTACTATTTGATGCTGACAATAGTCCTGCCATATTTTTTTTTTTTTTCGTTAGCGCTAGGTATATCATTTGTTCTTGTTTTTTCTTCATCTGGCATTGTGAGCTCTAGTTTTTTTTCAGTTAAATATTTTGGAGGTGTGTACACGCATGTATTCTTATATAGATATATAAGTCAACAACATCAATCATGTACATCATTAGTATGACTGATGTTTGACAAGCCATCTCATCATTACCTAATGTTGGAATCTAGGGATTGTCCCCAGAGACTATGACAGAAATATGCCTTCAGTTAATCAGTGTTTCTTCGCTGGTGTCATGATAATCAAGTACAGTTACAGTATGGACCGTGCTTATTAACAGAAATCTGGAGCTCCCTCAATAGCTGCTCCATGCTCAACTCTATTTACCAGGGAGTGCCAAAATCACTAGTCACAGGCAGTTTAATGTTACTTTTGCAGCTCTTCCATGGCTTATTCTGTGTATACCTGTGGTGTTTCCGGGTGTAAAAAGGAATAGGATCTCTGGTATGAAAAGAAATAGGACCCAAATGTTGTGATATGACTGAACTATTGTTGAAAGTGACGTTAAATTATCTTCACTCACTCACGTATACAGGAAAGTGAAAAGTAAGCATTTGAAACTACAGTTTGACCTCTCTATAATGCTGCTAGTATTAGTGGACTAAATTTGAACAACCCGTGTAGACTTTGAGCCTGAAAAGGGTTGAAATACCATACATTCCAGGTTTAGAATTTGGCAAAATTCTGGTAGAATCCACATGTGCATGTATGTAGTTGGATTCTCAACAAAATGCTTCACGATAATCATCAACCGTCGAACCTGCCAATGGGACACCATTTTGAAAGAGTTGCCAAGTTTTAAAGTGTTCACATGGGTCGAAATATACCTGTCCACCTGCCCGGGACAACCTAAAATCAGCATGGGCAAGTCTTAATTGACCCTTCACCTGTCCCTGGGCAACCCAGCTTTTCGTCAGCCAACAAACACCTTGTTAGAAGTTGAAACTGCCAAGGGTGCATGAGCAAGTTTTAGCATATCACTTGACCGAATTGAAAGCTAAAAATGAGTATTATTTCGACCCCTGCCGGGTTCATACTGATACATGTAGTTGCTATGTGGTGATCATGAGTGTGCTCACCCTTACAGAAATTTAAGGTTGCAGCAAGCTCACATTGTGTGCCTGTTGTTAGCTAACATAGTTAGCTGGCCACTACATGTAGCTTGCCTTGAGCTTGCCACGAGCTTGCCACTAGCTCACATTTGAAACATTGCAAGCTTGCAATTGGTGATTCTGCAACCTAGTGCAACTTAGCCGCAACCTTGCGCAACTTAGCTGCAACCTAGCGCAACTTAGCTGCAAGCTAGCAGATGCTAACCTTACCTAATCAAACCTGCGAGCTAGCGCAAGCTTGCGGCAAGCTTGTACAAGTTCACAGCCAGCTAGCGCCAGCTCGCGGCCAGCTTGCGCAAGCTCGCCAAAACAATGCATTTCCAGGCCTGCGAGCTCGCATGTTGGCCTGGAGTTGAAATGTAGGCCTACATGTACCATGATTCATAACATTCAAGTACAAGATACAGCATTTTTAAAACAATTTTTGAAAAATATTAATTTTTATCCTACAAATCACAAAAATACATCCCAGGATGTAAATTCTAGCTATGAAAATAGATAAATTAACATAAAATAAAAAAATTTCAACGGATTTCCAAGGCAGATTTTCTGTCTGGGCCCAGGCATCTGTATTATATGGACATTAGTAACATTAGTATAATAGTACATGTATGCATTTTTTTGCAAACTTGTTCTTGCTGCATTAAATGCATAATCTGACGGTTTTACAGGCTCAATAAGATACTTGTGAACAATATCCCTGTCTGCACATATTTGATCCTGAACCCATACTGTTTTCAATATAAACTGTACCCCGATCCCCAGAATAAACTATAAATACATTTCATACATTAATTGATGATTGAAGTTTAAGGCAGTATTCTCTCACCTTGAGTTTGGCAGCAAGCTAAACATTTTTGTCCTCTCCAACTTCTTGACCTGCTGTACTTGCAAGTGTAGGTCAATCTATAAAACTTTGCTTTTCCTGAGCTAGCTTACACCAAAAACTACACTGAAAGTAACATATTTCTCCATGGTTCTGTCAGCTTGAATGTTGGTGTCCTTAAACTCATTGTGACTGCATGAAGCATGAAACTTAGAACCATCCACCATGTGCATTGGAAACTACAACATTTTCAGTGGAGAGAAGAAAACCAAAGAGCCAAACTGAAAAGTGTCTTGACCTGTTGAAGACCAGTTGAACTCTGAATTTGAATGTTGGTCATCTGATATTACACCCTTGTTGGAAAGAGCTGGTTCCCATGGATATCAGTGGTCCCATGCTGGGCATTAAATGAAAACCATCTGCTATAAGTATGTACTTCCTGCTCTTGGTGCAAGCTCGCCAATTCTGGTCAGTATACACTGTAGGTTGCCTAAAAATATGGCAATCTTGCTAGCTTGCCTGAAAATATTGCAGGCTTGCGCTAGCTTGCCATGCCAAGGTGCAAGCTCACAATCCTTGGCAGACCTATATTGTTAGCTTGCACAGGCTTGCTGCAGTCTTGTGCCAGCTTGCTGCGAGCCGGCACAAGCTTGCTGCAGTCTTGTGCTAGCTTGCCGCAAGCTGGCGCAAGCTTGTTGGAGACATGTTAGCTTAAGGTAAGCTAATAGCTAGTTGCAACCTTAAATTTCTGTAAGGGCAATGAATACCCGGCCTGCTTCTTGGTAAACATAGTAATGTAATTTTATCTTTACAATTCATATTCATCCTACATGTATGAACTCATCTATGTTTGAATATCGGTTATCAGAGTCATTTCATTTTAATGGGAAGCACAGACTCAATGTAAGTACATGTTACTACCGGTACAACTTGTACATGCATATATGTTGCATGGTAGTACAGTGACATATGGGTGAAAGTGACACTGGGTGTCGCGATCTCCATTATATTACAAGTTGGAGCTGATGGCAGATCTCACTGGATGATGTGACCCATTCGTTCTTTAATAACATATACCCTAGCAGCGCACAGAACACATGGACTAGTTACCTCCCCTTTCTATGGTGAAGGACAGGTGGCGGCCAACACTTCATTGTCAAATTGTGCCCAATTCTAGACAGGATTTTTTGACAGTCATTTGTATGGCTCTGTGTACAAATCTTGATCCCCATGTACAGTAATTGGTAATATGTTAAAATTGGCTATGGGCGTTCTAAAGTAACTGGTTTGTTTCTGATCTAAATTCTGTCTTTTAACGACAGTGAGTAACAGAATTGCCGTAAATTGAAAATTCCAGAAGTTAACCATCTTCTGCTTCGAAAGCAGGGGGAGTAACTCAGTCTAACAGGCAAGCCGTCATATTGGATTGGGTCACAGCATGATTGAATCAGGAGAAATTTATGTTTTTGACCATCAATCAAATGCAAAATGTTATTTATTACCAAAAATTACACGAATTCAACTGGATATGCATGTATGCATGCAAACTTTCAGGTGAATCTTCGTTTGAGTCAACTCAAAGATTTGCATCCAAATTCTACTCCAGCATTCATTGATTCGAGGAACACATCATAGCTCCCACCTTATATTAGAATGCTACATTCATATAGAGGGACTTCACAGTGAGACAAAACACTATTTCAGTGGGTTCCTGTTGCTTCAATGCATTTTGCTGAGAAGCAACAGGAACTTGATAATGTGATGTCTAGCACTGTAATATTGTCTTTATCGCACCGTGTAAGGGTCCGGTCTGTGTTTTGTGTGCTGTCTTTTGAACAGTGTGTAATAGGGTGGATGGTTCCATGCTGCTTCAAAGATTTCTTCTTTGAAGGAGCAGGAATGCAATTTGGCTGGGTGGTACTTAGTTGGTTTGTCGCGATATAGCTGAAATATTGTTGAAAGCGACGTTGAATTCTATTCGCCCACTCCTTATTTTTGCTAATTTTCCTTGTACAAGCAATAGAGAGGGGAACTGTGAAGAGAAATATTGCACTATAAACATCATAAAGTCAAGGGTCCTCAAATTTATTGGAACAGAATGTTCCCATTTCGACGAAATGGTTTAAATTTTGAAGATAATTCCATTATTTCTTTGTTATTTCAATGATTTTAGAGGGTGATCGGAACAGGCGATTGAATTTTCTCCCCAAAATTGGGGTCTATAAAATTTTGATTTGGGAATTGAATTTTTAGAGGGATTACTGTATAGCCTTTCATGAAAGTGAAATGCCAAATTCCAATATTGGGGAAACCCAGGATTTATGGTTTTCATTATGACAGGGATGGTATTTTTCCGCGAATTCACGGATTTCCCTGAATTTTATTTCTCTGTAATTTGTAAAGAAACATATACATGTATGCTGATGAACATAATTCCATGTGAAAAAGAAAAAAAAAGAAATAAGTAGCTTCAAGCTCAAGAGTTATTTGATAAAACAAATACCGTTCAGTGACAGTTGTCAATATTGTAATATTGGCACTTTCATGTTGGATCTCCAATTCCTACGCGAGAGCAATGAGACGCCGTTGCCTCGGGACAGATTTTATATGGTAATGTTTACCTTAGCCAATGGAACAAGCTTTCATATGTTGTCGGTGTGAAGGCGTGAATAATGGATGCTTTGTTCAGTAAATCCTGTGTGTTGAACCTTGTAATGGTATCATGTATAACAGAGATACATGTACTAACATATTTGAGAAGACAGTAATTCCAGCAAATTCCTCGGACAGGGCCTTAAAAAGTCCTGAATACATGTATCAATTTTCATCTGCATGGGGGTGGGTGGGTAAATCCCTCCAAACTCACCCCTTCTCTGGTGGCTTTGCCACCCTCAAGCCTGGGCATTCCGATCAAGCAGGGATAGTAGACCTAATTTTTGGGGGACAGTGGACGTTTGCATTGTACATGTTTAGCTTGAAATTCATGGTGTACTTCTGTTGTATATTCGCAGGCCTGTCTGGTGCGGTACTGGTTGCTGAAGTAGAGAGACTGATGTAACGAGAATTGTGTGAGAGACCAGGTACTATGTCTGACGCGGATGTTATGGCAGAGGCTTATGCAACAAATGGAAATGTTTCATACAATGATATGCAAGTCAATGCAAGTCGCATAACCTGTCGATTTTGTGGCAAGCGCTTCGCACAGGCCGGGTACGTGAAAGCTCACGAGCGACTACATACTGGTGAGAAACCATATCACTGTTCTGTGTGTGGAAAGAGATTCAGCGACCCCAGCAACTGGAAGAAACACGAAAAGGTTCACTTCAAGAATAAGTCCTCCAGTCCAGGAACACCTTTGGCCCTGCAGGAGAAATCAGAGAACATCGTTGACACCCCACCATCACCCCCTGCCCCACCGATCAAGCATCACCACATGCCCTACGGATTCCCGCACCTCACGTCCCGACGTCTGCGCTCCGATTCATCCTCGGCCACCAACATATGTAAGATTTGTGGGAAGGTTTTCGCTAGTCAGAGCAGCCTCGCAATTCACCGCAGGATTCACACGGGAGAGAGACCTTACAAGTGTGACACGTGTGGAAAAGGATTCACACAGATTGGAACTTTGCGCACACATGAGCGCATTCACACAGGCGAGAAACCGTACGAGTGTCGCGTCTGCGGCAAAACCTTTGCACAGTGTGGAAGTTATCGCATGCACGAGAAGCGCCATTTCAACGACTACCTGCATCGTTGTCAGCTGTGCTACGGTAGTTTCAGTTCTTGGCAGGAGTTAGAAGCACATGTGAAAACAGCCCATGACTTGGACAAAATCAGTCAGTACAGTCCCGGAGGATTTGTTTACGGACCGTCTCCTATTGCCGGCGTGACTGCCAATGAAATGCATGGAATAGGCAACATGGAACAAGGAAACAAGCCAACATCGACACCTACCGATGCTCTAGCCATGAATCCAGAAGACATGGCTGTCAGTGTGACCAATGGGGACATGAATCCTAGTCAAATGCCAGCTCTCGCAGGAAGTCTTCCACCACAAACTCCTGACCCAAGGGCGTTCACCCCTGAGATGCTCGCTGCTGCGTATGGACCGACGATCGTGGGGAATGGGGGAATGATTCTTATGCCTAGCTCAAGTCCCGAGTATCCCCGTTCCCTGCACTCCTATACTGCTGTCATGGCTGGCCTAAACCATGATCATCACAAATCCCCCGCCTCGTCTCCTGACGGGACCAATACTGTCACCACCACATCCGCCATGGCACCATACATGCGGAAGCTCAGCACCGATTCACACATGTCCAGTCATATGTCTAACCAGGAACAGCCATGCGACTTGAGCGTCAGGAGTGAGCCGGACATGCGCAGTTGTGACTCACCCCGTGGTGACGAGAACACACCATCCGAGAACTGTAGTTTCTCCAGCGGACAATCCAACGAACCCACCGACCTGTCCATGAAGGATGACCGACCCATGCAGCTGGCCATCAGAAACCTGCACAACCGTCTCGCCAACTCCTCGCATTCCACGAACTCGCGCAAGCAGAAACATCCAATGAGGCGATGCAACAGCAGCCTCAGCAATGAGTATGAGAGCCCACAGCCCAGCACGACTGTGGGTACCCCACCTCAGGAGCCCAAAGAGAGTGACGAGATGGCCCTGATGCTGTATACAACGAACTGTACACCAACCCTGGAGCACAACCAAGCCGAGGATCACACCCTGGTCTCGTACCTTCTGACCAAAGGCAAGGTGTTTAAGTGCCAGCACTGTAAAGTCATCTTTGAGGACTGTACTCTATACCTGCTCCACAATGGCTTCCACTCCCACGAGGGCGATCCGTTCCGCTGCGTCATCTGTAAGGCCACCTGTAAGGATCGCTTTGACTTCAACTGCCATCTAACAGGGCATATCAAGTAGAAATCTCAAAATGTTTGTGCCATACTTTCTTGTCTACTCCACATTTAATATCTTTGTCATCATCATTCCATATATGACATTTTCCACAAAAGGCATCAGCATTTGTTGATGAGCATGTGCTGTACAAGTTGGACCACAGGAATGACTACAGTCGAACACCTTCATCACCTGCATTTACATTGTGCTGTAGATGGTTGAAAGGCGTGAAAGGCTGGAATTGTATTTCTGCCCCCTTCTCTCAAATTCAGTTTGCCTTTCATCATAACTCAGTTTGAACTTTGGAAAAAACTTCTCGACACTGCCAGTGCTATGGAACTCCTTTTGGAGATATGTCAGTGTATTATAAGGGTCCAATGAAAAAAAGAAGAAGTTTCTTTTGGCAGTAATTGGAAGTTTTAAAATGAGAGATGTTACTGAAAGTCGTGGAAATGGTTACAAAGAGGAGTTACGAAGATGAAAAGCTGAGAAATTCAGAGTGCTCAAGTGGCAGGTTGATAGGGGTTGGAGAGTGTATGAACTGTATTATGTTGTTGTGAAAACCAAAATCGTTAATCTAATATGGCCCGCCTGAGGCAATGTAAACACTGGAACAGGATCAGAGTCGGAAGTCTGGATTGAGGGAAATAAAAATTCCACAATGGGGTGTTAACACACGCTTAAGACTCCAAAAAGAGCAGAATAAGTAATTTGACAATGGGATGTGACTGAATGCTACAGGAGCGAAATGGTGTCCGGCTGCTGTCGTTGTTGTTCTGTTGCTCTGTTCAGTGATGCCATGCTGCGGGAGATACAGATAGAGAGAGAGGTGTGGTCAACAACATGGTCACACGTTTTTATTATACAAGGTGCTCATTCCAAAGAGTTTCATTTCATTTTCACTTTCACTTTCACTTTTGTTGTTTTTTTTTGTAGATACTACATGTATCAACATTGTATATGTTGGCATCCTGTTTGCTAGTCATGGAGGGTTGATCAGTCCTTTATAAAGCCCTGCCCTTGCAATTTTATTGTTTCCAGTGCTAGATTAGATATTTCCAATTGCCATTGTTACAGTGTATACTATAAACCTTGAGCTAAAATCAAGACTATCCCATGAACACCTGTTAAGCCATTTCTCATATCATCCCTTTGTATACCTCCTACTCTCAGATATACCCTCTCATTGCACTGGGATTAAAAACGTGGTGCACAGTTTTGTGCTCATGGCTCTCAGCAAATCATCATCGTCCGTTATTAAATGGAGCGGAATGGACCCAGGCATGGCTAAACAGGACCTTAAAATAGGTAAGGTCTAACTTGTTCAGTCTTTCAGGCGATACTGGAAGCATTTTCCATCCCTCTCCTTTGCAGATAAATGCTTCCTGTGTCAATCACAATCAGTTAAGACTGAATGCAGATCTGTGCCACATTTTGCTGCCCAGTACAATCAGAGGGTGTTACACTAATAGTTTAGGAGGTTGCAAAAAAAAAGTGTTTTTTTTTTGCCTTTTATCTGTTAATGTTCTTCCGCCTTCAGTTTGGAGAGGCATGTACATCGGATATTTTGCTGAATAATAATTATACATGTACATGTAGGTTAATTTTTTCTGTATTTTTGTTATGTTTAAGGGTATCGGTTTATTTGTTTTAATTTCTTTCATTTGTTTTAAACGTTTGCTTCCCTTTAGCTGATATTACTTACCGTTTTGTTACACAATCTACAGTATGAGCATACTCTTGTGTATTTTGAAAGTACACCTAAAAGAACATGTACACATATGTGTATAAAACATTGCTGTCATATAAAAACATGATAACAGGGCTTATTTTGCAAATTTACAAAATTCTAAATGAATGTGTCCGGTTGCTATGGTTTCCATCATTACAGTGCCAGCATCATCCAACCATCATTTAGCCTTTTTACCATGTTAATTCCATCCTTGTTATACTTTGGCATTAGTTTCCATGTAAACATACAACCGTATCGTGTCGAGTTATCAATTTGATTGGTACATATCTTATATACACATCATGCTAGTCACCTAACTCATTTTACCAGTCAAACATTACATGTATGTACATGTATGTATATCGCAATCTCTTAATATCCACATCCACATATCCACATTTTTTTCTACTTTTTCTTTGAGTTCCTCTTTTATTTTATCTTTTTTTCTCATTTCCCCCATGCTATACGTAGACGTTACGGAAAAGACAATAATACGTACATACCAATGTACACGCATTTCATTTTTCTGTAATTTTAATTAATTTTTAGTTAATTTATGCTGCTCTCGATTATATCACTATGTACATGTAGGACTGTCCTGATGAGTATGGCTTCCCATGGAGCCCGAATAATTCATCTTCCATTAGGGGTGACACATATTCAAGGTTTGCAGGAGGAATGGGCAATTTCCACTGTAGTTCAAGTTAATCCCTGGACAATGCTGTCTAGCCTTGATGGCAGCGGGCGGCGCACCAACACCTGACTGACCGCTTGAGCTCCGGTTTGTCATTCCGAGTGCTTTCCTATGTCTTTAACCCAGAATATACAAATTTGTAATCGAAGATAACTGGTATATTTTCGACCTGAGGTTGCCAGGGTGATCATAAATGTAAGCTTGTTGGTCCTTTCTTGGATTGGTGCTGATATTTTATCCATATTAATCAGTTACCAATAGTTAGAAAACCTGCTCCGTGTTATAAAATAGGGGAAAGATCAAGAGAACAACCCGAAGCTCACGGTGGCCCATGTGCTGTGCACCAGTGTCGACGACACCCGGGCAAGATGTATGCAGCATTGTCCAAGTATTATTGTGGGAAGCTGCCATTGAAATTAAATCAGAGCACATCTGAAAGTGACTGGACCAACATTCAAGATAGATCTCACTCTTGAGTGACAATAATCCCTGCTGTGTATGTGGGATATGTTGGCCTACCCCACAAAGCTAAGAGCTGGAAGGTCATTCATCCCTACCTTTACCCACCTGTATACATCCGTACACACCTTTTTTACTCGCTGAGATCTGATCTTAGGACCTGCATTCCACATTTCCAGTGTTTCAACATGTGGAAATATTTTTCCTCTCAAGCCAAAATACAAACGTTCCATAATAATTCAATCACAGGCAATGACTCTACTTGCTGAACTGGCATATATTATGCACATATACTCCAGGAAAACAAAACTGTCTGTCATGTCTGTCCACAAATCACATTTTGCCTAATTTGAGCAGTCTTATTTCTTGGTATTCCTATCTCTCCAATGTCACATTTTCCAGGTTTTACCTGTCCAAATTTGAATATGCCTGCCCTGTGAACAGGTGGATGGGTATCTGGCAAAAAACTCTGATATACGCAAACTGTTGTTGTTGTTCTAACAGAATTGTTGTCATCCTCGGGGAAAAAATCTTCAAAATATCAATATAGTAACATTTAAGAACTGCTGAGCCTAGGAAGTTCTGTTTCTCATTATCATTATAATATGCCATGAAGTTTATGAACCCATTTATCTTGCTGTATACCCAATGGAAGATATTTCTTTGTCAAAAGTCTGATGGAGTGTGCATGTACCACAACCTTCACAACAGTTAAAATTGGCAACTCTCACTAAGTTTAACTTTAGAAACAAATACTTTGTGCTATCTTGATGCAATATCAATGCACAACTGGTCAAAATTTGGATAAAGAAAAAAATCAAATTTTTGTACCAATTGTGCACTAATATTGTGAAAACGAAAAAAAAAACAAATAGCCCAAGTAAAAAGATAGTGTAGTCAAAGAACTTAAATTTTACACAGTACACCAATGGTTTCCCAAAGGGGCGTTGAAAATATCTCATTACATGGGTGTAAAGTTGCAACTCGCTGTGATTTGTTAATTTAGTAAGATATTCAAACTTGTTTGAGGGTGAGAACATTTCTGTGACAAAATCAGCATCTTGTACAATAGGACAAGCGGACCCTTACACTTGAAAGTGTTCCCGATGTATGCAGCTACGATCGTCCAAGCTCTTTGACAGTGCCACTTCTGGTGTGATGTAGTTTGTGGGCTGACAACATAATTTTAGTCGTTCACTGGTTTGGTTGGGAAAAAGTAAGGGAATTGAACTCTGCATTTCCTGTGATTGAATTATTGTAGACATTGTTCCTTATATGGCAAAGCAATTGTTATAATAATGAGTGCTTTGGGGTTTTTTTCTAATTGTATATATTTGTATATCTTTACCTGTTGCTGTAGTTTTCCATCTCAAAATCAAGTTTAGTGCATCTTGAGGTCTTAAGCAGTGCTACACATTCTGCAAAGCTGCATGAAAAATGAGTTCCGCGGCATTATTTATTTTTGTAGAAATGGTTATTGTGCAGCAAATATCGACCAGCCAAATATATTTTTGCTAATACTTCCGTTTCAATCTTGCCAGTTGCCAGCAATACCTATAGAAACTTTGGTCGGTACGTGGATGTAGTCTTCAAGCAATTTATCCATGTACTAATTCCAAGAATATTACCTTTGCTGGGGAGACAATCGCCGAGTGTTTGTTGGGGACATCTGCAGTTCATAACTGCAGTGCAACTTGAAGAATGGCTGATGAAATATGTATATGTGTTTTGACTTTCTGTATATGCGTATATGTATTGTATACTCAGAAGAAATGTTCCATTTATCTCGTTTTGTAAGCAATGTAACTTCATGCTGTCCATTTTTCTTGTCCTACTTGTGAGCATGATTTTTATTCGCCGTCGTCATGATATAGATATTTTAGCTGATATTTATTTTAATGTTGTAGTATTTATTGCATTGCGTCGTTTACGTCATTTCGCGTCATTTACGTCATTACGTATTTTACATATCGTTGCGTCATGCAGAATGGACGGAATAGCCAGGGTCTGTGTACATATATATATTGAGCAAATTATGGACAGTTTCCCCCGAAAAACTTCACATAGCTTAAGTTAAGTAGCATCTGCGGAATGTGAACCATACTTTGCTGGACAATTTGTCTATCCTGACGTCAGGATAAATCAATTGACCACGTGCTGGTTGTTAATATCCCAACCATATACGATCGGATTGGTATATGAATGTTTTCTGTTTGGTTCAGAAGCCCGCGGAACTTCGAACAGGCCACGCGAGAATGGGCGAAACAAGCTCAAATCACGAACCATTTGGCTTGTTGATTGGTTGGATAATGTTCACGGAATACCTAAGCAAAATAATTGTGTATTCAGCTGAGGCAAGCAGACAAGCGGATACGTTGGACCATCGTCATGATCGTCATTGCCTCTTGTGAGCGAGATCTCTGATCTCTCCATGCATGAGAAGTTGCCAATCCAACTCTTGACTGTTGGATATTTAACGAGATCTCCATTGTGTGTTGTACACTAGTATTGAGTTATATGAATGTGTGTTACCTTGAGTAGGAATATGGTTGTGACAAGTCCGGCATTGTGCCGGGAATCGCACGAGGTACTATGTTAGATGCAGGGGTCCAAGACGGGATGGGACACGTTTTAATTGTTGAATGCAGGAATGGTTGACTTGGAATACAGAAGATATATTTTGTAGCTTGTGCCCTTCTGTTGAACATCGTTTTCATAACCTCTTAGCTTGCCATATATCCTGTACGACTGGTGCTAAAACGTTGAATCTTGAAACTGAATCTGTAAGCGAAACTTGCATTTCACAATTTTTTCAACTTCAAAATGGTTGTGCTGCAATTTGTATGTATAGGATGTCGTCATTGTCGTACAAGTGCATAGGTGTGAACCGGTGGCCGTATCGCCATGTTGTTGACGCACGTTCACGTAAGTCATAGTTCCAGTTTCAAATGTCTAAAATTAGGTCAAACTCATCATCACGAACGCCATGGTCTACTTTCCCATCGACAGTAGACGAGAAAGGGGAGGGAAGGGTTGTAGATACATTTGCGATGTTGGTGACGAAAATAACATTGGTTATAGGTTTGTTCTATTAGCGCAATAGAATAACGCAATATCAGCAGGTGGCAAGGAAACGCGCGGTAAATGTTTTGAAAATGGAACTGGGAGATACTTAAGTTATATCATAGATCCGTTTTCAAATTTTGGCTATAGAATTAGGGCAATCTAGGTAAACAAAGATGGTACCGGTATATCAGGGATATTATATCCGAGTTTACGTCGATTGAGGATTAGGGTTGCTGACGTGAAACCTTTCGACCTGATTATCCTACCACCACCCCCTTCCTCCCCGCGTGTATCACAGATGTCGTAACGCATATTAGATTGTGTCGAATTACGATTATTCCTGAATATTTCCGCAAGACGTCAGAGCGAATGACGGGGCTGGAGGCGGAAATCTCTGTATAGTATCTGCATTTGAGATGGAATCGTGTTGGTGAACTGCTCGGAAGGTATTTATAGCCGATGTATTGGTGCCCGTATCCTGTATCTCATAGTTGTGTGTAAATTATCGATCTCTCGGTAGCTTGGAGTTCTTTTCTATGGTCTCTCACTCTCAGCTATACATATGTACTTTCAGTTACATAACGTTCGGTATAGGTCACGGCGGCCTGTTACACGGGTATAGCTCGGAGACCACGGTGCGTTAATAACAACGTCTCCGTTATCTAGTCCCTCTGGGGGAACTGACAGAAATCTGGTATCCCTCGATACCAATTCCAGTTCCGAACAAGGCCTTACACGTAGCTGTACGATATTGGTGACGTACAGAACCGTATTACTTAGGTACTCCTGCCCAATGTTCCATTACCGCAATAGAATACCGCAATATTGGCACGTGGCAAAGACACGCGTGGTAACGGTATTTTTTATTTTTATTTTTCCTCGAATCCACTCCAGGGTATTTGGAACCTTCAAACGAGATATGGATGCAATATAGGCGTATAAGGGAAGGAAAGCATTGTTATGTAATCTCTTGCTGAAGCGATCAATATTTCATCCACCAAATTTGCGGAAAGTTATTGGTTACGAATAAAACAGCGTGCTGGTGTGGCTCACAGAAGCCAGTCCAGACGTAAGGCCGTCCTCGGTTTCGGCGAGAGATGCGGGACAAAAGTGCACGAGCAACCCCATAGTACATCAGCACTGTTAATGGATAATCTGTGGCCTTGCCGCAAACATGATACCACCTTTACGTAATAGATTTGATGAACGATTCACCAGCACCTGCCACCTTTACAGTATTCGTTATCCGTAATAATGTAACATATTATATGTATCCGATGCATGGACATAATTCTCTTAACGATTTGACTATCTGCTTTTATGTCCAGCAAAACGACTGCCAATGGTACACACTCTCTGTTTCGTAGTTGAATGACGGGATACAGGGCTATCATAGATAGGATAGTGTCAAAAGAGACGGCCAGGGTTAAAATATGCCGACGTAAAAGACAGCCCTTTTTATGGCTCACTGCGGGATGATTTGCTGGAATCACTTGATCATTATGGTGACGGGTCCTCAATAACGACTCTTGT
The DNA here is from genome assembly GCA_036873755.1 of Hanleya hanleyi. Classification (NCBI taxonomy): domain Eukaryota; kingdom Metazoa; phylum Mollusca; class Polyplacophora; order Lepidopleurida; family Hanleyidae; genus Hanleya; species Hanleya hanleyi. The sequence continues at coordinate 21,509 of JAVTVY010031843.1, forward strand.
AGAGTCCATAACTACGATATTATTGGGTAATTCCACGTGCGAATAGAAGGGTATCTTCCGTGAAGCGGGGGTGGATATTGGAGTACTTCTCGCAGATGATTAACCCTCGATTCCAAAATCTTGCATTCGCTTGTCATCTGATCAGTTTTGAGCTACAATGTAGCTGGTATAGTTTGGGTACCGTAAAAGGTGTTGGTTGCTCATGTCTTTGGTTGTGTCTCCTTCCTCATGAAATGTTCTTGGAATGATTTCATAGCCAAACTTGAACCTCGAATAATGAGGGAATTTAAGCACAAAGATTCATCTTCACCGCTGCATCTTGACGTGTAGTAGGTTTATCTTCACAATAAGACAGCCGATTAACAAGAAAAGCGTTAACATTTTGACCAATCAGATGACTTGTTTCATGGCCACGGTATGCGATCGACCACATGGCAATATCCCACGTTCACTTCGATTCGACATCTGGTAATATTTCTCTTGGCGTCGTTCCAAATATATACGCTTAAAGTGGGTGGAATACGGCCCGCTATCTAACATGGTCCTGGCGTCGCCTTTGCGTCAAACAGAAAGGTTGTCGTGGAGATGGCATATATATATAGAGACTTGGATATTGCGCGAATCGGCGCCCAGGAGACTGCTCCTGTGGACACCACTCTTGAATGTTGCATCATTTATCCGATCGTTTGTCAGTTGCAGTAAAATCTGCCAGTTGCTGATGGCATCTGAGTTCTGGGAGGGTTTCGGTCAAATTTGGTCGTTGTCCATTTTCGCTACACTGTGAAAAGAGGGACGCTGTAGTGTTTTCGACTTGAGCGTTAGTGTACAATCCGTCTGAGAAGACCGCTGTTCATTTAAATCGGTAAATTTTGAGCTGATTTCATAGAAGTTTCGGTGATCTAAAAAAATCAACTTATCCATAATTGTATTTACTAAGGGTTTATGGCGCTGGTCTTTTGAACACGCTTTGAATACGTGACTCGTGAAATGGAAAATTTTCGAAATTAATTTTTATGTATCGCCTTAAGACAACAGTTTATAATTCAGATCACACGTTATAGATTTTCATAACGGGGATGCTCGCGGGTGGACTCGCACCAGTGTTCAACCTAAGAACACCAGATCCGACTATTTACAGTGTACCGGTATTCAATCAAAACAACAACGTCTTCCTTTATCCAGTTGTCTTCATATATCATCGTATAGCCCAGCTTGCTTCCATCATATAAACTGATGTAAACTGCTAAAAGTTGTTTTTATTTACCATGTAATAGATCTTATTGGAAGAACTTGTGTTCAGTGTCTTTTCGATTCCATAGTTTGTCAATGGAGGCAATTCGACCGTATTCAGAGAATACGGGCCCACAGTCTGTACTGCTAAATCTACGTCAGAACGACGATAAATTTTATATCCTTTCTACATTTTTTTATTTCTATGCTCTTCCAGTATTTGCTAAGATTTCCGATGAACTCCTGTACAAAATTATTCTGTTTTGTATATGTATATGGTTGGGTTATCTTCGTGTATAGAAATCAGCCTTTTTAACAAGTAGGCAAAGTGTTTGTTATTCACATATATTTGCTCATCATTCGCAATGGCTTTCTCCACGTACTGGTCATGTGGTGTGGAGAATGCTGAATCAGTATTCATTTGTTTTCGTGATAATTAAACCGGAACTTTGGTCAGCAGGGTCCAAGCATTGGATATTCCTACATAATGCACAAAGGATAACAGCGGAGGGTTAGGAACCATGCTACATTTACTGCTGAGTCGGTTGCAGTGGCAGAGTCGCGCGCTGTGGATGCCTGCGCATGCTCAAATCAGTTGGGGTTGACGCAAATGGTAAAAGGAATTTGTTCAAACATTTGGGGGAGCAAAAAATTGGCGTTCTTCATCAGCAATTACGTGAAATCGGGCTAATTTACTTTGAGGAGTTCAGTAGTCTTGAATTAACTCAACTTTCAGAGGAACATTTCTGAATATCAAAAAAAAAAAATAGACATGCCTTTGATATGTCTTCCCAGAATTCCTCCACGCTGGATCACCATGGCAACTCCAGGAACCGGAAGTCAATAACTTGTCATCAATTGAAAGATTTACATCAAGTACGAAGATTTTCTGTAAATATCATATTCTGGCGTCTGTTCGAGATTATCGTGCAGGGGTTTATCAACTGTGTCATTGTATGTTCGTTCGCTCGTGTAATGCGCGTTGGACCTATATCCTCAAGCTCCTTGTTCCTCATTGAGAGTAAGTGAGATATGCCCAACGCGGATTGAATGAGCGTATATGTGTGTTCGTGTCCTTACTATATGTATATGTACATATCGATAATTTCATCCAATGTTAGACCCGTATTATGTATACATATCACGATTATATACAAGGGTGTCGATAAAGGTTCATGTCATAACTGTTTTCTCTATTTCTCGGAATTGAAGATTTTGAATGACTGGAAGGAAGAGACGACGTGTAGAAGTCCGGGGTGATTGGTTGGTCGAGTCTAATCTCGAAGCATGCCTTACCATGTTGGTATACTGTTTCGCACAATCTGGTTGTGACACGTTACTTATATAATGTTACAGCGGTTACCCATATACCAATATTTCATACAATGTTATATTAGCGATACATATGCCGTCACGTTTTTAAATTCTGTCACTATACGCGTTCTTCAAGAACGCCAGTCAGCTAGATATATGATATTGTCATTGTGTGGTTTTACAGGCGGCTTGTAAAGCCTGCGAGATTACATATATATCGTATAGCGCCATCATCGCGCTTTGCGCCATTAACATGGTGGTAAAACGTTTCATCACCCTTTCCTGACTAAAACATAGCCGGGTTCATTCTTTCTCATCATTTAAGTGAGTTTTATTCACCATTTGCACGCCCTAATTTAATTAGGCGTTACCTAATCTGCATGGTTTAGAACCAAATTTGCCAACATTCGTCCACGTATCGTTCAAATTGCTATTGTAAGAGAAATAGCTGACGTTTCCCCCACATCAACTCGTTACGAGTACCTATTTTGCAACAAAATTGCAGTATTTTGCAATTTTGGATCATTCACTTGGGGTTCCAGCTTGTACGTTCTGAACGTACCGGTATATTTCGTACTTGCCGTGTGTTGTAAGTTTGACTCGGCACGCGCACGTTAACACATCCACAAATGGAAACAATGGACAATTTTTCACAGTAATTTTGTGCTTCCAAGAGCCTTTCTTGATTGCAAGATGGCGGACTTACTACTGTATGACAATCAGTTTTATATATGTATACTATTGCTGTATAGTGCATAGCTCTGAAGAAAGTTAATTATTAATTCTTAATTATGGATCAGATCTGTATAATAATCAATATTGATTAATTACTGTTTTTATTTCAAAGGTCACGATATCAAAATTTTCGCAGTCAAAAGTTCGCATTTCGTATATATATGTTATACACAAATTTTTGTCCACCCAAGATTTCCTTAATTAATTATGCTGAAAGGTGTGTTTGAGACAATCGGGGACTGATTTGTGGAGAACAGGTGCTGATTTGTGCAGATAAAAAACTAGTATTTTACTATGGACTTGCGCAGCATGATTTCAAAATTGATGGTTCCAAGTCCATGGATTTGTTACAGGCTCAGTCATTGGTAGAGAGTAAACTATCTGATAATTGGTCAAGACGTGGTATTACGTCATGGTTGTGATTTGTCAGTTGACCAAACGACACGGTTGTGAACAGTATAGAGATTGCAGGTTAAGATATGTCATTGCCCGAAGGAAAACTCTGTAACGCCATTGAAATTTATCGTAATTTATAAGCTTATATAGACTCGTTAGAGTTGGGTGGCTAGTACACCGCCATAGATGCCTTACTCCCCATGCAATGTTGTTAAACGTACGACGTGTTATCTTGCCTTTTATACTCCCGCGTGGTTGGAAACATCCATAGAAGGAAATGGGTCCAACATCGCTCCATGTGTCGTTGTTGATAGTTAATACTCGTCGGTAAATTTAATTTAAAGTTTGTTTCTTTGTTCCATTGGTGGCGTTGTTGGTATGTTCACGCGAATACCAGTTCAGAACTGTATTTCTGCGAAAACATGCACCCACCAATGGAAATGGAAACGTGCACTTATGCAACGTACGAGTTTAAAATGCTAGTATTAGAATTTATCAAGTTTGTCTCAAAATCTGGCCATAGTGAGCCATCATTTTTGTAGTGTAAATGTTTTTCGTAGTGTAAATGTTTTATCACTTGTCATATATGTAAATGTGTTAGTGTTCTCTTACTGTGTACATGTATTTATAAATAATATTTCCAGTACATTTCCATACAAGGGACTTAGAGCTTTTTTTAGCTTAGATATCAGCATAGCTTAGTGTACATGGCGTATTTTGTTACACGAACTGCTTTTGCAAACGAAAGTCATTCCATTTCAAATTCATTTTTGGTGATCGCGCGCGTGACGCTATATATGTTGATGTATTTTATTGCAATTTTTTGCTAGACTGAATTTTTAGATGTTTATGTGGACATGAAAGAAGAAAACAAATGTGCTAGTATTTTTGCAATGTGTTTTTATCAAGTCTTTGTTAAATTGGAAATCCGCGTCATGTCGATAGTAAGGGACAAATGGTTTTGCCCAGTGTGTTGAAAGTTTATTTTTCTCCAAAGTGTTGTTGGTTATGACTTTAGCTGTTGCATCGAAGTGCTCTAGATTGTTGATGAAATTTGCTGAAATTATGTCCTATAAAACTAAAGTTTATATCGAACTTGAATCTCTGTATACAATCTGAACAGTGTCACGTGACCTGGCGAAAAAATGACCGTTTTCGAATTTACTTAGGATCGCGAATACTTAGGGAACATATCGTAATGTAACTCGGTCCGAAATAAGAATCAGAATTTCTTCCTTGCATGATCTGATGAAGACCAGGGCCATAGGTAAACACATCTCCAACAGTAAGAAAATTGTGCCGGAACAATTGCTGTCGTGAGATTAAAATCTGTTTTGTTTGAATAATATAATTTTTAAGTTGATATACTCTGTAAAAGAACTAGTGGAAATGCATCGTCAAAAAAATTCACTCAGGTTGAGCGACTTCCACTCAAATTCAGTGAGTTGAACTTGAGTGGAATCAACTTCACTCAACTTGATTGAGTTGTCAGCTCAAGGTTGAGTGAAATTTGACTGAATTTCACTGAATTTGAGTTGGATGAATTTCCACTCTTACTTGAGTGAACTTTTCACTCAAGTTTTCTTAGAGAGTATCAATACTTCACAATACATTTACTTTTGCTTCCTAAATAATTTGCATTTCTTCCACCTTTGTTGGATCTCCACCTATTCGTATCTCCACGAGACCGATATAACTTCGAGACGGAGTTAACGCCCTTGGCATAGTTACGTCATCGTTGCCATGGATATACTGAATTACTGTTATTGAAGTACAATTTCAACTATGTAACTCGTTCCCTATATATTAGCAAATCAGATATAGTTGTGTTTTATTCAACTGTAGAATCTCAGAATAAACTTACTTATTCAGACGTATACCATGTGTTGGACCCGGGTGTTGAAGATTTGTCTAAGCGTATCCATATTATATGTCATGTACGCACTGTCAGTACAGTATATGATATCCGTACTGAGTGCAGCCCAAAGGCTTCGATCTGTACAGATCACACTTTGTTAGTCCTCCTGTTTAGGAAAGATATCGTACAAACGTAATGTTTCAGCTCCGGGTAAACTTTTCACTATTTACCCCGTTAATTGTTTCATACTCCTGGACGGAATGTGTTTCGTGGATGACGTGTATGTGTACGCATAGACCCAATCTTTGCTTATTTCTTTCAAAATAATTTATTCACTGTGTTTACGTACACCATTTCCTAGCTGAACAAGCCAATATTATGATTTACGATTGTGCACATTTTTTTATATTTTTTTTTTTTTACTTTTTTTTAAATACCCGAGCGCTGATCTTCAAAGATAAATCCATTGTTACTCCCACGACATATTACTATAGCGCTGTGTTTGAATATTTCGTTATCAGTGATGTTATAATTTGCCCTGGCATATACCCTCTCAGCCTGTCGATCATATCCTTCTCGAATTGCGTCCCGTAATTAGCGACAATCGTTCTATAAGATCGCTGTAGTTGCCTTTATACTTGTAGCTGTCGCTGTATACAAGACAGCGTTAAAATAATGCTGTAAACCGCTTCTTTGTAGCTAAATATGCTGAAATAAATACTATATATTGTCATGTTGTTGTTCCCATGTTGATTTTGGGTTTTGTGTTGAATCTCCATTCGACTGGTAGACTGTTTGACTCGGAAAGGCTAAATTCCGCCACAGTTTAAAGTCCATTGACTATACAGACACTCGCTTTCTCTGACAAACGTACATGGTGTTGCGTACGGTGAGCCATCGAGAAGTAAAAAAATAAATAAAAAAAACCCCGGCAAAACATGGTCTACAATATCAAATGTTATTCGTGCCTGGTAAACGCTTTTATTAAACGATACTATGCAATAATGTTTGTGGAATGACGTCTGGACGCATCATTTCCGCAAATAGATGAGCCTATTGGTCATGTAAGGAAAACACAATAGGTGACAACAAGTAGAGAACCTTGTTAAACCTTGAAAAGCTACCGGACAAGCTGTATTACACACGTTGTTCCAGGTTTGAAGATCCTCACATGAACTTCGAGGAGCGGGATCGTGAAACTGGGGCCGGGACTGGGATCGTGATACTTGGTCTGGGACGGAGATTGTAACACTTGAGCTGGGATCATGAAACTGTGATTGGGATTGCGACACGGAGACGAGAATCGTTACAGGGGGACTTGGATCGTGGCACTGGGGCTGAAACTCGGGCTGTGGACGTGGCACTGGAACAAAGACTGTGATCGTGACACTTGGGCTGGTACGCTGAAATTGAAATCATGCCACTGTGAAACTGAGACAAGGATTGGAACCCTGGGAAGGGGACTTGGTTCGTGACACGAACTGGGACACTGGGCTTGGGATCGCGACACGGACTGGGATCATAGCATTGGGACTGAGAACGTGGGACTGTACAGGGAAAAGGACAAGGAGACTGGGTTAGTGGCACTGGGGCTGGGATAGTGGCGTTTGGGCTGAGGTCGTTGTAATGGGCTGGGATATGGACCCAGGGACTTGGATCGTGCTAATGCGACTTGAGCTGGGATAGGGATCCTGGGACTTGGGTAATGACACTGAGCGTGACAGAGATAGAGAAACATACATATAATAACACTGAAACATCGTCTTCGGCGTTCTAAGACTTTTTGTCAGATAACGTCGTCCATGCTTCATACGATCACGACACCGTCGTCCATGCTTCATACGATCACGACACAACGTATTGTAGCAACTACTAATACAATTGTCGCAGTTGCTACGATTGTGTCATTAGCAGTTGTCAGGTCGCCAGCTAATGTCGCATTTGCGTCATTAATCGCTGAATGCATGCAGAGTCAATCGCTATTGTCGCAGTTGCGACATTAGCTGACGACTCTGCATGCACAGTCCACCACTTATGACACAATTGCGTCATTAGTGGTTGCTATTGCAAGTATATCAAAGATGTAATCAAACATCACGTGTGATATATTTTTGCCTCAAATAATTACTGGTTCCCAGTTGTGACAATAAGCGTCAACATGCTCGCTACCACTGTTTTAGCGAGCGGTTGTGACATTAGTTGGCGACCTGACAACTGCTAATGACACATTGTCGTAATTGCGACAATTGTGTCATTAGTATAGTCGCTTCAATGCATACAACTGTGAGGTGAGAGGACAAGAAAAGGGTTAAGCCCAGGGCTGTTCAGCCGTGTAAAGGCCTGGAATAGAGGCTTACAAGACCACCAGTCGATACATCCTCCATCTGATCGATTAATGATTGTTGCTTTGATGAAATATCACCGCCCCGTGGGGCTTCCTGGGATTGACCTGGGATGTCGTTGTGCACACCGCACGTCATGGTAAGAATACGCCTCAGCTCCTCAGACAGCTTGTCGTAGGAGGCGACTAACTGAGGCACCCGTGAGATTCCCCGGTGTGAAAAGGAATAGGACCCCACCCGAGTGGTTCCCGGGTGTGAAAAGGAATAGAACCCAACGTCGTGATATGACTGAAATATAGTTGAAAGCGACGTTAAATCATATTCACTCACTCACTCACCCTGGAATATCTTCGAGTAAGTATCTGTATATTCTTTGAGAGAAGAGGAACATTCTTCGTGGAATTCTGCGGCCTATTGAGTGTCAGATCTAACATCACGTGATCCAGTATCATGTGTGATAGCAACAACATAGTAATTCCAAACTGCAAGTGTAGGCCGATGCGGTACACATTATATCATGAAAATGTATTGGTTTTTCTTCATACCATGTTTTTATTAGATCATAATTGGTATGCCCGTGCGTCACAAGGACTAAACTATGGATTAGTCAAACTAGACAAACTTTAATCATCGTTTGATTGAGAATGGCCGACACGGAGGCGATACCTGTGGTTTCTTCCGGGTTAATTGGGGACACTTCGTAAAAATTCTGCGCCAGTATTTGCTAAACGACTGCATTGATTCTGCAGTAATAACATCAATATAGTATTGTATTTATATATATTCTACAGGAGGTATGCATAGAGTGAGTGTACGTGACGTAAGCGGATGACCTCTAGACAAAAAACGCTTGCTGTTTGTGTATGGATTTATCTAGCAGTAACACCATGATGAACAAATATAGAAAATACGATATTGGACTTACACAGCTCATTATACGTGTGAAATTACTGACACATTATGGTTTACTCGTTTGCACTTCAGGCAGCTGTATAATGGGACGGCGACGAAATTTATATTTGTATATAACTTGCCATATCTTATCTCCAATAGAGTTTTGCTCAGATTTGGTTTAATTCATATTTAATTGATACATTTTATTGTTTGTAGTATCTTGTGCAGTTTAATAAAATGGATATGGAAAAAAATAAATAAATGACGACTGACCCAAAGGATGGGGGCGTTAAGTGTACACTTCCTAATAGCTCCGGTGGGCCTTTTTTTTCTTTACTGCGTGCGAACAAGGCCCCGGCGCCATGCAATTCACTAGCCGTAGTTGTTGAAAAAATGCTAGACGGCTAATATTTTCCGAAGCCGTTAGTCACAAACAATAAAATAATTCGATTCGGTATGATCTTACCAAGCTCTTGTTTATCAGAAACTGTCCAGTTTAGCTTCACGGCAGACCGTTTTGAACAGTTCTTAATGGCTCTGCACAAAGATCACGCGCCACAACAACAGTCCTCTGTATGGTTGTGAGTTTCGGTCTCTCGTGAAGCTGAAACTGGATAGTTTCTGATAAACGAGACCAGAAAGGTAAGATCCTGCAGAATCGAATTATTTCATTGTTTGCGACTAACGGCTTCGGAAAATATTAGCCGTCTAGCATTTTTTCAACAACTACGGGCGGTGGATGGCTTGGCGCCGGGGCCTTGTTCTCACGTACTATAGAAAAAGGCCCCAGCGGAGCTAACTTTCTAAGTGTCGAAAAGTGTTGAGTCACATGTGTATCTAGACTGTGCTCAATTCTAGCCAGTGATGAGCCTCTCTGTGCAGTGACCCGTGACTTCAGCTGATCGGCTAATGGTTCGTATGATTTCCCTTTGCCCTATCAATTAACCCAGGAGAATATTTTGAACTGGTGATAGCTGGCATATAAGTAACACTTCATTTGCTCAAATTGAAAGATGAAAAGGCAGGCCCTTAGTCTGGAGAAGGAAGGGGCCGGGTGTATGGTGGCGGGGGACCATAACGCAGATTGAAGCTCTGAAACAAGCTTTTCTGAATGCCTTGCGTTCGCTAAATGCGCTATATTTTAAAGTCGCGACATTTTCTTCACTCGACGATTAACCCTACCTGGCCTGCAACGGGGGGCGGGGGTGGTAGGGGGAGGCATTATGGCCCCCACCTTCCAAACGTTCTCCGGAATTACAAAAAAAACCTACGCGATTTTTTAATTTATCATATTGGGGTCATTTTGAGCCTATTTGCACAACCCCCGAGTAGATGATCATGGGTAAATTAAAGACGGCGGCCATGTGGAGTACCAGAAAAGTGAGATTTTCGTCATTTCTCTTCAAAATTCCTGCTTTTCTTAGAGGAAAATTGGGCGAAATCTATTTTATTTCACATAACACTATTATTTACTAATTTATCGTGCAATTTTTACCAAGAAAACAAATAAATATAAAATTCGAAAACTTCAGGGGGACTTTCAGCAAAGGTGAGTGACGGTGACAAAGTTTACGATACGTTTCAGCCTTTTGTTGTAATCTTTGTTGATAATCAATTTGAGTAGCGCAATAGCATAGAAATAATATTTTCATATGCGTGCTCAATGTATCGGTTACTGTGGGATGGTTAGTGGGAAACAAATTAGGGCGCGGGCTTCGACCTTGATAAAGTATAAAGTTTCCCACACTAAGAGAGTTTCTCAATTTTAGGGCGCGATCTTCGCCCTTGCCCTAAAATATAAACTTTATCACATTAACCGTGCCTCAAATATACACTGAACATGCCCATGAAAAGATTACTTATATTCTATTGCACAATATTATATTCTGTTAAAATGATTATCAACAAAGATTGAAACGAAAGTATGAAAAATATTTGGCAAACTCTCTCCCCTTTGCTGAACAGTCTGTGCGGGGCACTTACGGACAGGTGACGAGCTGAGGTCAATATGGCTCATGATGCCCTTCTATTACTACTACTAGATTTATACCCCTGGGGCATAAGCTCTTAAATAATGAAATATTCAAAAGACGATTCCATCTCTATGTCTCGTCTCACTAAGTACACGATGAACAATATATCCACCATACTTATATACCGTCACAGGTGTTGATTAAAGACTATTAATTTTCCAAGTTTGTATTAATGTATTCTTTCTATGAAAGTATTTGCGTAAATGGCATATAAAATATTTCATTCGTGACAGAACTAAAGACTTTTTAATTCACTCTTTTATCTTCAGTAATTTGTGTTGTTTTTTTTGGTATATATATATTTTTTAAATCCGCCATACATAACAAAAGAGGAACATTATTTACGTATTAAAAATTAAATTAATTTTTCATCCTCCTCGGCAACTCGTGATATATTACCTAAATATGGAGAAACATTCATGGGTACATCAATCATGCATTTAAGTTGCACAGGAGTAGTAGTTCATACGGTGTTACGTAATTTGCGAGTTCCCACCTAAACGACACACGGAGACGTAGATTGGCACTCGTATTCATATCGTTCTGGAATACGTATACCCCCACCCCAACCCCGCCCCCACCCCACCCCCAAGAAAAGAACCAACATCGACCCTCGACACAAAATCAGCATCCATCGACACAAAGTCAGCATAATGTAACGTATTGTTGTTCTGCTGAAGCCGCAGGTTATTCTGAATATTGTGTTATTGCGCCTCTTGGGTTACATGTTCTGGGCACTGGATAATTGCGCTTGTCTTGTATAGTTACCGGGCACTGGACTATTGCGCCTCTTGGGTTGCCGGTTTAGGCACTGGATAATTTCTCTTCTTAGCTTGCAAGTTTTGGGCACTGGATTATTGACTGTTGGGCAAACCATATAACCCCTTCATAATTTCGCATTCCGGACATTGAATAAATGACGCTGATTGGGCACTGGATAATAGCTTCGAGAGCTGGGCGCTTAATTAATACGGATGATAAGACCGCAAATCTCGCTCTGTTACTCCGCATGCGCTGCCTGAGGTCGTCGGTTGTACACTTTATGCACTAGTTAAGCCGCAGGTAAACGTGGCTATCATTTAATGTGGAATAATAAGTACATCAGCTTAATAATATATAAAAAAAAATTTGCATTAATTGAAAGCAAGTCGCAAAAGTCATGTGTGTATCATAAGATATACGGTATGCGGAGACAGGTCATCTTGTTCTTTTATTATTATGGTCTAGTTTTCAAGGGTGTCCCCGGGCTATACAACATTAGGTAACACCTGAATGATTTCAACATAATTTTAATTTCTCGGCCAATGGTAAGCTATAGTATAACCAACCATAGTAATTACATAATCAGGTTATGGACCAATTAAGCCCCTGAAGCAGGTTAGCATTAATAACGATGCAAAATTTGTGCATGAAGGTTACTGAACCCTTCCAGGGATAATAAATTTCATTTTTATGTTATACACATAACGCCGTTTACTATTCAACATTCTTCAGAATAATAATTATAAATTTTAGTGTAATCTTAAATCCGAAATGGTCGCTGATGTACCAGAAGCTCTGGTCAGAGGGCAAACATTTTTAAATGGCCAATTTCTCACGTTGGGTTGACTATGAAAAGTGCCTTGAAAATTATTCAGCCTGGACACTTGGGATGTGATATGCTTGTCAGTAGTATATAAAGTGGAAATTTCTTATCATCCTGCGGCTCCCGGGATTGACCTTGGGTGTCGTTGTGCACACACCAGGTTATGGTAAGAATAGGTCTCAGTTACTTAGAGAGCTTGTAGTAAGAGGCGATTAACTGGGGCACCCGTGGGGATCCTGGGTGTGAAAAGTATGGTGGCCGATAAGGGACATCGCTAGGTATGTGGTTTGGTAACACGAAGGCAGGATGCGAAGCGCGAAGGCAGGATGCGAAGCGCGAAGTCCAAACACGAAGGCAGGATGCGAAGTGCGAAGGCAGGATGCGAAGTGCGAAGGCAGGATGCGAAGGCAGGATGCGAAGCGCGAAGTGCGAAGCGCGAAGTCCAAACACGACTTCGCGCTTCGCATCCTGCCTTCGCGCTTCGCATCCTGCCTTCGCGTTTGAACTTCGCGCTTCGCATCCTGCCTTCGTGTTTGACTTCGCGCTTCGCATCCTGCCTTCGCGCTTCGCATCCTGCCTTCGTGTTTGGACTTCGCACTTCGCATCCTGCCTTCGCGCTTCGCATCCTGCCTTCGTTCGCATCCTGCCTTCGAACTTCGCGCTTCGCATCCTGCCTTCGTGTTTGGACTTCGCGCTTCGCATCCTGCCTTCGTGTTACCAAACCACATACCTGAAACAATGCAGCGATGTCCCTTATCGGCCACCATAGAAAAGGAATAAGACCCTACCCTTGTTGTTTCCGGGTGTGAAAGGGAATAGGAACCAACGTCGTGATATGACTGAAATAGTGTCGAAAGCGACGTTAAATCGTATTCACTCACTCATTTCTGCGGCGGAGGCGCAAAATGGGTGTGAAACTCTATAATAGTTATCCACTATGAGGTCACTGTGACCACCTGGGAAGTCGGTGATAGCTCGTGAATGGGTGTGAAAGATGAAATCAGAATCGTCGTGTAAGCAAAACCCGTATTTGTTAATAAAAGTGCACATCGTCACAATTTGATCACACGTGTCATCATTGAATGAAGAGTCAACGCGTTTTGTCACAACTGCGAGGAAACGCGATAAAAATGCATGCAAATTCAACGCGTTTTGTTACAAACCCGGACTAGGACTGTCGATGTGAATGAAGAATCTTCGGAGATGTTGACGCCACTTGCCAAAATAATATTTTCCCGGCACACTGGTAATATTGTGTTCTCGATGCACTGTGTGCCGCTAGTGGCAGACAGTTTGGTTTGGTTCTGGCGCACCTTCTACCCACTGTGCGCCGTTAGCGGCACACTCTTGTGTTCTGGCAAAAAGACAATACCGGTGTGGGGGCTAAGAATGTCCGGTGGCTAAGAGTGTCCGTCTCCTATCATCTAACCCAGAACACTTTTCTCCACATTGGTGACAAGTGCCCGTCTTTAGTTGCAATAGAAAAGAATATGAAAAGAGACACTTATAACCAGGGCATTCTTATCCATCACACCGGAACCTGAAGACTTGGGTGAAGGATGTTTTGCCCAAACAAGAACATTTTTTTTCATTTGAATCACCAAACCCATCCGCATATTCATCAATGCATGTTGGGGAAACTCCCTTAAATTAATTTTGAACCGCTATTGTCAAATATGTATATGAGAACATTCACCATTGTTTTGAACCACCATTGCTTAAAACCCCTTACCCATACATGAGTCATCTTCACGAGTTCAGATAAATCCTAAATCCTCGCAGAGGGTTATACCTGGACATTTTTGATGATTCGAGTGAGTCCGGAGTCGATGCCTCTATTATACAATCTAGTACACTTCATCCCCCGAGTTTGTTTTGAATCAGCATATCGGTATCTCAAGACTGCGATTTTTGCTTTGACTGCCGATGTCGATTACAGTTTGACATCAAAGCAGTTTGGCCCGCGATGAAATTCAAACCTGTCACATCTCATATCTCGCAGCGGATTGGTGTAATCAACTAGCTTAGCGCATTCTTTGATTGGGTTGATTTAGAGGAAGCCCCTTGATCTATTTATATCCAGAACTCGTGTGGGTGACCAACCAAGCCAATGTATCAATCCTAACAGATCGATCGATACACTGGCTCGCGAGGATGTACACGAGTTTGAGTCCCGAAGTAATAACGCATAGGAGAACCTTTGTCGTCTACATATGCGAAAAGGAAGTGGAACCCTATAACCCGAAATATTTCGATGACCAATGTGCTCAAACGATCTTCAACAACATTATCCTTTATTGTCCCCCGCCGCAACGCGGCCGGGGACTTTAAAATGGTTCTTGCTTCTTTGTGTCCGTGGATGTCTGTGTGTCCGTCCATGTCTGTTCGAAGCGATAACTTCCTAACGCTTTGTTGGATTCTTCCGAAATTCGGAATATGCATTCCTTGCGGCAAGACGCCAGTCCGTATTGCATTTCAGCAACATCTGCCTGAAGGTGGCGCCACTAGTTCTTGCTTCTTTGCGTCCGTGGATGTCCGTGTGTCCGTCCATGTCTGTTCGAAGCGATAACTTCCTAACGCTTTGTTGGATTCTTCCGAAATTCGGAATATGCATTCCTTGCGGCAAGACGCCAGTCCGTATTGCATTTCAGCAACATCTGCCTGAAGGTGGCGCCACTAGTTCTTGCTTCTTTGCGTCCGTGGATGTCCGTGTGTCCGTCCATGTCTGTTCGAAGCGATAACTTCCTAACGCTTTGTTGGATTCTTCCGAAATTCGGAATATGTATTCCTTGCGGCAAGACGCCAGTCCGTATTGCATTTCAGCAACATCTGCCTGAAGGTGGCGCCACTAGTTCTTGCTTCTTTG
Organism: Hanleya hanleyi; assembly: GCA_036873755.1. Lineage (NCBI taxonomy): Eukaryota > Metazoa > Mollusca > Polyplacophora > Lepidopleurida > Hanleyidae > Hanleya > Hanleya hanleyi. The sequence goes on from JAVTVY010031843.1 coordinate 36,762, forward strand.
CGTCCGTGGATGTCCGTGTGTCCGTCCATGTCTGTTCGAAGCGATAACTTCCTAACGCTTTGTTGGATTCTTCCGAAATTCGGAATATGCATTCCTTGCGGCAAGACGCCAGTCCGTATTGCATTTCAGCAACATCTGCCTGAAGGTGGCGCCACTAGTTCTTGCTTCTTTGCGTATGTGGATGTCCGTGTACGTCCGTGCATGTCTGTTCGAAGCGATAACTTTCTAACGCTTAGTTGGATTCTTCCGAAATTCGGCATACGCATTCCTTGCGACAAGACACCAGTCCGTATTGCATTTCAGCAACATCTGCTTGAAGGTGGCGCCACTAGTTCTTGCTTCTTCGTATCCGTGAATGTCCGTGTACGTCTGTTTGAAGTGATAACTTCCTAATGCTTTGTTGGATTCTTCCGAAATTCGGAATATGTTTACCTTGCGACAAGATGCCAGTCTGTCATGTCTGTATTACATCTCAGCAACATCTGCCTGAAGGTGGCGCCACTGGTTCTTACTTCTTTGTGTCCGTGGATGTTCGTGTACGTCCGTGCATGTCTGTTCGAAGCGATAACTTTCTAACGCTTTGTTGGATTCTTCCGAAATTCAGCATTCGCATTCCTTGCGACAAGAGGCCAGTCCGTATTGCATTTCAGCAACATCTGCCTGAAGGTGGCGCCACTAGTTCTTGCTTCTTTGCATCCGTGGATGTCCGTGTACATGTACGTCTGTTCGAAGCGATAACTTCCTAAAGTTTTGTTGGATTCTTGCAAAATTATAATGCGCATTCCTTGTGACAAGACGCCAGTCCGTATTACATTTCAGCAACATCTGCCTGAAGGTAGCGCCACTGGTTCTTGCTTCTTTGAGTCCGTGGATGTTCGTGTACGTCCGTGCATGTCTGTTCGAAGCGATAACTTCCTAACGCTGTGTTGGATTCTTCCGAAATTCAGCATTCGCATTCCTTGCGACAAGAGGCCAGTCCGTATTGCATTTCAGCAACATCGGCCTGAAGGTGGCGCCACTGGGTCAAAATAGATTTTTTTTCCGTGTACATCTGTTCGAAGCGATAACTTCCTAATGCTGTGTTGTGTTATTCCGAAATTCGGAATACGCATTCCTTGCAACAGGACGCCAGTCCGTATTGCATTTCAGCAACATCTGCCTGAAGGTGGCACCACTGAGTTTCTCTTCTTCTTGTCCGTTCCAGTCAAAATGGGCCTTCAATTTTGCTATATGAAATCATTCTATTCCACATCATATGATTTACCCTAAAGCTTTTGCATGAACCGTATCTTATTTCAGAAGTATAATGTGAAATAACTGGCGGGGAAATCCCCGCAGTACTGAATCCCTGATTTTTGAATTTCGTGTCATCTTAAACGAAGGACAACATTCCCTTCAATTTTGCTAACAAATAATTGTATTGCACATCATAGGATTTACCCTGAAGCTTCTGCACGAATCATTTGTCTACACACGTATATTACTATATTAATTACAACTGTGTTCCTAATGTTTGGGTGCACACTGTGCATATGATCAATTTCCTGAATTGAACTGAATTCAACCTTGCTGGTCTTCAGACTGACAGATGATGGCATGCAGTTGTCAGTGCAGTTGTTCATGTACAGGGAGCTTTCTATGAATGAGTTGCAACCCCAAAGGCTTAAAATTTATCAGGCACAGACCCATGTTTTTACCCCTCGGCCATTTTTGGCCATGGGGTATTGTCATCATCTTGTACGTCCGTCTGTCCGTACGTCCGTTCGTGAGCGAGATAGCCGGAAAACTGTTTCGCTGATGAATTCCAAATTTGCCTAGTCAAGGACCAGAAGCCTATAGAATTGGGACCTGATTGGGTGGGAACCTTAGCAGCCATCTTTAATTTCATGCAAAATGGATAATGATCCATATCTCGGAAACCATTCAACTGTTCAATACGAAATTTGATATACATCATCGATACATCAAGCAACTTTCAACGAATTACCAAACAGGCTTTTCTGATTAGCTGGGAACCCTGGATGCCATCTTTAATTCATACGAAACCGATAATGATAGCATACATATCTCGGTTACCATTCAATTGTTTTATATGAAGGTAGGTATATATCATCAATACATCCAGATACTTTGAATTGGGACCTGATTGACTGAAAACCTTTGGTGGCCATCTTTAATTTAGGCAAAATCATTAATGATCTATCTCTGATTCCGTTGGAGTGCTCAGTGGAAAATTTGGTATACATCATTGATGCGTCAAGAGACTTACGATGAATGACAGATCTGGTTTCTCTGATTGGGCGGAAATCTTGGCGGCCATCTTTAATTTATTCAGAATCTTTAATGATGTTTATCTCTGATACCATTCAAATGTTCTATACGAAACTTGATTTACAGCATCGATGTATGAAGAGACTTGCATTAATGAATAACCACATTAGTTCCTCTGAGTAATGGGAAGGATGGGCAACCATCTTTAATTTATGTAAAATCATTAATGATCTCTATCTCTGAAACTGTTCAAATGCTCAATGTAAAATTTGATATACATTATCGATGCATCATCTCGGTTACTTCTACACGATGTGCCTAGGATACAGTACTATACTATACCCAATTTTTGTAATTCAACATCGCAGAAAACCACCATCGATTGCGTTTTCAATGGTAAAAGGGTTAGGAAAGAACTAAAAATACACTTCAATGCAGAGTGATTTTGATTGACGCCAGAAATCGCTCAGAACGCTTCTTCGGCGATCTAGACCCCAGGAGCATCTGGGGCCTGGGCGGCCCCTGGATCCTCACCTAAAGTGCAATGATAGTGGCCGTACCACTTTGAATTTGCTTCCGACGCCCCTGTATTAACAGACAGTGTCAACGTACTGTTCCAGCTGTCTCCCGTTCAGTGATTGGTCATTCGACCCCGCCATTTTAAACTAATACGAGCATTTTCATTGGATCACTATTAGATAAGACCCACCCCAATCTTCATACACAACCACGTGACTGTCTCAGTTGACTGATGACATAGCGCGGCCTCGTTTTTTATTTCAAAATCTGCCGTCTAACTGGGAAAATGTTGTTGCTGCTGCATCAGCCGATCATTAGCCCGGCCCCTGTAGAGGATACTATAGGCTAATACATGTAGGCTACCATGCCATGAGATGATGCTTGGGATTGCATTTCGCTCACTTGCACCTACAGGTGGCGACAACTGGTGGCAATTTAAAATTTGGTTTCCGGGCAGTAGGTTGAGGATGCCTTCAGCTTCTCGTCAAATTTGGTTTGCAGATAATGCCTTGAGATGTCACTTGGGGATGCTTCTCGGTGCTTCACTGCATGGAAACTATATCACAGAAGCAATCAACTTTCAGTCAATCGTTCTGAGTTGATCTTAAAACTTGGCAAGGCAGAAAGACCCTTCCACATCCATTGCCTATGAAGCAGCAGTTGCCTCCCTCATGTATATCCCCTAAGACCAACAATACTAAAAAATATTGCTGCCATTTCGGCGGGGGACCTAGCATCCTCTGGCTGCTTGTGTATGTTCTACTCGGTCACGATCTGCGACGAACTCCACAAGATGCCAGTACGAATTGACAAGAATGACCACTCGAAGAGAGTACGAAAGTTTTGAAATGTTCAAAACATTCGCCGGCTAAGTACGATTAAATGGTATACGTATGGCATTCTTGGCACCATCCTACTGCGTTCTCGCATGCATTCTCCTCCTATCGTGTATATTCGTGGGTAGTCGTAGTAGTTCTTTCGGTCACAAATCAGCAAGAATGCCGTACGCATTGTACGATTATTGGACGCAATCTACTCTTCTTGTACGATCATACTACGATACTGCATTCGTACTCGCACCGTACTGCATACGTACTTATTCGTAGCAGATTATCGAGCATTCGTAGTGGGTTCGCGGACTGTCGTGTTGATGCATAGGCCTTCTTCATTGAATCGTACTGCATGCGTACTCATTCTTAATGATTCCTGTTAAATGATTATGGCTGTCGCACAAGGAACCTACGGCATGCGTAAGGGATTCGTAGGGCAGTTTCAAAGAGGCCCTCTACAGGTGAATTGACACGAATCGACAAGATTAAACATTCGTGGTCATTGGCCGGCATTCTCCACCCAATTCTCGACAGTGTGACTGGGGCTTTACAAGTCTGGTTACTGGTCTTACCATCTTCTAGAGACAAGGCGTATCCTGCCGCAAGCTCTACTCTCCGGGAGTGGAGCGCTAGTGTAAGAGGACTGGTCTTGCCTAGGGAAGATGCAGATCATGGGAAAATTCAAAATAGCGACCATGAGGTTACCTGAGAAAGTGGTGTTTTCGGACTTCAGCGTCAAAAGTTGTGTTTTCGGACTTTACTGGCCAGTTTGTCGCATTTTTGCCTCAGATGGCGTGATAGTAATTTAATTTGTCAAAACTAATTGATCTCTTTCATATTACTTAGCTTTTAAGATAAAATATCGAGAAAAAAAAACAACAGGAAAATCGATCAATAAAACCGGTCATCGCGGCCGTCTTGTTTGTTTTTTTTTGTTTTTTGTTTTGTTTTACATATTCTTTAAGAGCCCGTTCCTAATATATATATAAGAAAGTTTCAGCCCTCTATCCCACGAGGAAATGAAAATAAATAGGGGGTGGAGACAGACCCCCTAATCGCCCTGCAGGCCTGGCATGGTTATGTCGTGTATAAATAACTTGTTTTATGGCTCCGTTAATTCTCAAGATCTCATAAATGAAAAAATGCGGTTCTTCTTGACAACCTTCCTTCTTCAAGAGTTTATAATTTCAGAAAAAAATCACGAAAAAATAACAGAAAAATTTCTCTCTTCTAAGCCAAGCGATGAACATTCGCCTTACGTAACCTTGCATCGCGAGATTAGAACTGTATAACATACCTTTACTTTAAACAATACGATATCCTTCCGAAATTGACAGACGGATTATACAGAGAACGCAGTAATATGTATGTAATATACAGAGACCAGGGACGACCAGCTTAATACTTTGTAAAATCAAATATGGCACAGACTGCATATATTTGAGCTACAGTGGATAAACACGCTTTGGTAATCTATTCGTACAACATAGGTATTTGTGTCGACTCCGATATTTCCTGTCGGGTGACTGTTTTTGGATATTTGTAAATTCCCACTGTAAGTCTTATCTTATTTACCAAAACCCCTCATCCCGATGCGACCAGGTTGGAAAATTAGTATAGGAGCAGAACTATATACCGGTATACAAGGAAATTTAGACCGCAAATAATTTTTAGTTCGATTGCTATATTTTTTAAACTATCGAGGACTTGAACTGCGAGAAAAAATTGTGTTGAAGCCATTTAAGCACCAGAATTGTGTTGAAAATAACAAAAATTGTGTTAGAATCGGCATCTATTTGTGTTGAACTCGACACGAGTTTATGTTGATACATGAAGTTCAACACAAAAACATGTTATTCGCCGAAGCAATTTCAATCCAAAATGTGTTAAAATAACACAATGTTTTACGCTGCGTACATATCTGGAACTATAGAGATGGTATAATCTCCCCTAAAGAAAACACTTTCCTAGACTGGAATCTCTTTAACTGGTATGTAAGGAATCAGTGTTCTATGAAAGGACCTTGTATCTTTAGATGGGTAAATGGCCCAAGGTCAGGTGCAATACAGAAGTACCAATAAAACACTTCCACTACAAGAAATTGTTCAACTGGCATGAAGTACAATATTATATTGTATACTTTGACAAATTTCAAGGCACTGAGTCTCATGATTCTCGAGTAACAGGGCCGTAAAGTAGTACATTTGTGCAAAATAGTTTATTCTGAAGTGAAAGCAATTCTTATGGTTCTCTGTAAACATATGAAGACAAACGATAACCAGAACCAGATTTGGTCTACGACTACGTATTGGGACAGCGAGTACTCTGTATCAAGCTGGTTCCATTCACATGAAATCAAATTGTATACTTACTGTCAGATATACCTTCTGGTTGCAAAGGAGTTGAAATAGAATACAGTCAATCAGCAAGGCCCGCTTTTAAACGGATCGGAAAAATGATCAGCATGTCACAGCTAACCAAGACACGGTGTACCGTGTGTTCTTGTGAAATAATTTAGCAAACAGCTTGTTAATTATTTTGCAATATATACTGTATACATTTCCCATCTCTCTCGTATGCAGATACATGCTCCCTGTGTCAATCAAAATCGAAACAGATCGAATGCGCATACGCACCGCGTTTTACCGCACAGTGCAGTCAGAGGCTGTTACACCGACCGTTCAGGGGGTTGCAAATTCTGACAATGCGAGAATGACTGGTCTTATGTGGAACCAAATCACCGAATGTCAAGCCGTACACGCCTCTTATTAACTAAAAACGGCTCGTATTCGACGTTGTTCGCAAGAATATCAATACATTATGACGTCATCGTAGCCATTGAGCTTCGGTACGTGAAACAATTAATACGGAGTTTCATAAAGACAGAATTAAAAGGGTTATTTAAAACGCCATCGAGTATAACTATCACGGATTAATGTTGAATGACAGGTTTTGGTGACATTTTTCTTAATTTCGAAATAATTTTAAAGAAATTTGGAATTTTTTTAGTCAGTTTGTTAAAAACGCTGCAAAAAAAGAGAAAGTTTATCCGGAGCCAACCGTTGATTTTTTACAAGCTCCAAAGTGAACTGCCCATTGATTATGGTCAAACTTTAACGATGTACAGTTGTTAATTACTGTGCAGATATCGTAACTTTTCGCGAAACACCGGCATCTACACACCTCTATTTGACTCGGTGGTACGAGTTTATTTTATCAGTCCTGGACATGGTAACTTCAGCTAAAACGGAAGAGCGATATCAATGATATGACAGTAGACTTTAATGTGTATGGTACGACACACGTCGGTGTGTTGATGAAGAAGTCATCGTTTCGAACCATCTCATTGTACTATCGGGCTTTCTACCATCACAACATCGCAATCAAGTTGTGCAATCGTATCAGCACATCGCGCTATTGTCACTTCATATCGCACTATGCTATAGTACCAGGGTACCGTTCTAATTTATTTTTGTATCGTGCTATTGAACAACTGTACTATGGTATCGTGCTATTGTGACACCAGGTCGTGCTATAATACCATCTCGTCATTTCGTTGTACCATCCAGCATGTTGTCGCATTTTGTTATTGGATCAGCACACTGTGATCTTGTACTAGCACACTGTGATCTTGTACCAGCATATCGTGCTATTGTCCCAGCACCCGGGCTGTTATACTGCCACATCGTCTAATTGGGCCATGTAGAACTTGATTTGTATCATCACACCGTACTATAGGACCATCATATCATGCAAATATATATCACAGTTTTGTGTTAATGCACCATCATACGCTCTCAGAAATATTCAGGGAATAATCCTGAATGGATCAGGCTGCACATCCACAACTCAATTTCTGGGATTTTACCTGAAATCCAAGGATAATTTCCTGAAATTCAGGTATATCATCCATGAATTAAAGCTAAATTACCTGAATTTGAAGAGATTTTACGTACCTGAACTTACTATTTGCCTGAATTTCAGGGAAATCCTCTCATTCAGGGATCTTTTTTCTGAAATTCAGGAAATTACCCCTGACTGAAAAATACCTGAAATTGAGTTGTGGATGTGCAGCCTGATCTATTCAGGATTATTCCCTGAATATTTCTGAGAGTGTATGCAGCTATTCCGCACATCGCACCGTGTCGTCTTACTGTCACACTATCCCACAATGCTAATGTACCACTGTATCTCGCTGAATAGTGTATAGTGCTGTTGTACAGGGTATCGTGGTACTGTACCGGCATATCGCCCTATTGTACAGCTGCACCGTGCCATTGCACCATCACATAGTGCTATTTTTCAATCGCGCCTTTCTACATGTACTACCACGCCATGCTATTGCACTACCACACCATGCCACTGTACCAATTAATCGACCACGCGGAAGATCAGCCTCCTTGGTTGAACGGGTTGTCGAATAAAAATCAATGTTCATAATTATTGTTATTATTTACCATGACACAGCGTTATTTTATAAGCGCACGAGTTGATGTACCATCACACCGCGCTATTGTACCAGCTCCATACTACTGAATCATGACCTCGTCCTATTACATCATCGTATCATGCTGGGGCAGCAATACATCATGATATTGCACCATCGTATCGTGCTGCCACATCATGTATCAACATGTCGTGGGGTTGTCATATTTCTTAGTGTTATTGTGTCATCGCATCGTGTCATTGTGCTATTGTAGCATTACATCGTGCCATCTAACGATCGCACTGTTCCTTATCATACCACCCCGACGTGATATTGCACCATCGCTCCTTTTAAATCATACCGTCACATCGTGTTATTGCACCATCGCATCTTCTTATTGTATCATCACATCGTGTTATTGCACCCTCGCATCTTCCTATTGCACCATGATCACATCGTGTTATTGCACCCTCGCATCTTCCTATTGCACCATCACATCGTGTTATTGCACCATCGCATCTTCCTATTGCACCATCACATCGTGTTATTGCATCATCGCATCTTTCTATTGCACCATCACATCGTGTTATTGCACCATCGCATCTTCCTATTGCACCATCTCATCGTGTTTTTGCACCATCGCAGCTTCCTATTGCTCCATCACATCGTGTTATTGCACCATCGCAACTTCTTATTGCACAATCACATCGTGTTATTGCATCATCGCATCTTCCTATTGCACCATGACATCGTGTTATTGCACCATCGCATCTCCCTATTGCGCCATCACATCGTGTTATTGCACCATCTCATGGACTCATCGCACCATAGCCTTTTGTTACATGTATCTTGCCATGACATCGAACCGTCGTACCCCAGCATCGTACAATCAAACCAGTTACGCTTCATGCTGCCGTATCGTTGCATCGCCCCGTCGCCTCTTATCATGATATACTCTCTAAAAAAAGTTGAGTGAAATTCACTCAAGTAAGAGTGGAAATTGATCCCACTCAATACTTGAATGAGATTTTCACTCAACTTGAGTTACTTTTCTCTCAACTTGAGTTAAATTGACTCAACTTGAGTGACATTCACTCAAGTATAAGAGTGGAAATTGATCCCACTCAAGTTGAGTGAACTTGAGTGGTTTTAACTCAAGTTGAGTGAAACGTAACTCAAGTTGAGTGAAAAGTAACTCAAGCTTGAGTGAACAAGTACATTTCGCTCAAACTTGAGTGGAACAGTTCACTCAAGTGTTTTTAGAGAGTATTAATTATAACGATACTACGATCATATGATGTGGAATAAATCAGCCATCTCACTATATTCTATCAATACTCCCGAGGTGTTTGATACGGATACAGTAATTCAACTGTTGCTTATTGGCAATAATTTATGATGCACGAAAATCATCGATTTCGATGAGAAATCAGACTTAATAACTGCGCCTCTATCGGACAATTAGCGACATGTCCGATAGAGGAGCCGTTATCAAGTCTGAGTTTTAATCAGATTGAGAATATACGTTAAATGTTTTGTTTTGCTTTTTTTTTAATACACGATGTATCCGACATTATTATCAGATATTGGATCATTTATTTCTTTATTTGTTCTGTGTTTTTTTCCAAATTAGACTTCAGTAGGGTGTTATCTGTAAACACCCGTATGCTCAACGCAAATCCCCCCGTATGTAATCGCAAATACCCGTATGTGTATTTACGCAATAAACAATTACGCAACAGAATTGAGTCCCTTATGGATTAGTAAAAGTGTCATTACAGTACTTCATTAATGCTGCAGTGTTAATTACTGGGTCGAATACGCGGTATCGTTTTTCGTATGTTTGCGATTCAAACAGTCGGGCAGGAAAAGTCCTACAGTGACATAACGGCATATTGATAGTTTCAATACTGACTCATTTTGAAACCGTGGACTTAACGTAGAGACTGGTACCGTACCGCGCTGAGTAAACATTGTCCCCCAGATCTAATAGTATGACAACCTTGGCCGATGTAAAATGAAAGAATGTCCGGCATGAAAACATTTCCGGTGTTTATCTATCTTTTCACCTCAGTTAAGACATTTTTTCGTGACTTGCAAGTTAGTAAGAACATTTTTTTCCTCAATAAAATCACAAGAGAAGGGACTTCTTTCTCTGGGACATTATTCCCTATTACAATAATGTGGAAGAACCAACGTCTTCACCAAATAATTTAGCTAGCAGCAACCTGGACATGTGCGGTCATGTTGAAGTTAGGCCTACAAAAATGACAGGTTTTTGTGACATTTTGCTTAATTTCGATAATTTTAAAGAAAATGTTGTTTGAGAAACTGTCCTATTAGAAATACATACTTTTGATTAGCTTTATCAAAGGGAATTGTCGACAACAAGGATTGGTTTAATCAAGTAGATATAGGCCATTCCCTACTAAAGTTACTGGGGCGTCACGCATGAGTGATTTCTATTGTTGCACCCTATTCTCACCCTGGTCAGCACAGCCCAAAAAGACAATATTACCCTCATGGTCTGACTGGGAAGGTACTTTATATGTCATTTACCTTTAAAAATCAAGTCACTTGCTTAGAACTGATTGCCCAGAAAAATAAGTTATTTAAATCCTAGACGGGCAAATTTCGAGTATGGATAACGCAAATACTTCAGCTTGGGATTTTCATGACATCAGATGGTACTGTCAGCTTGGAATAATTTGTGAATGTACAGCATTTTTAAAAATGAATTCAGAAAAAAGGATTCGTGATGTTTACATGGGAAAACTCCCTTATGTGCGGTAATTACCCTTTTTTTTTTTTTTTTTTTAGCAATCCAAAATCGAAAAAATGATTTTTTTTTAAGTATACACACTGCAACACCAGCCAGAGAAAGTTACGATCGCCAATTGCATATAAATGAATTTACGGTTCATCAGATTATGTTCCCTGGCCTGTATGTGAGCAATTGTTAGAGAGGATATTTTCTTGTAACAAAAATGTTACAGCTGATACCAAATCATATTGGTACTTTCAAATAAACAAACTTCGTAATATTTTGTAAGCAAATATAATTTTAGAGTGAGGTGTCATATTTTTGCTATACAACAGAAAATCCTCCCTATATACATGTAACTGCCTCAAATTGAGTGAAATTTCACTAAACTTTTTTAGAGAGTATATACTAAAATAGGCCAGTAACCATACGTTGTATTTTGATCAAGAATATATCCATATTTAGGCAGATGACGATCGTAATTTTTTCCAGGCTGATATTTCAGTATGTATACTTCAAGAAAAGTATGATTTCCCGGTTTTGGATTGAACAAAAACAATCAATTTATTACCGTCACACGCAAATGAGTTGTTCCTGTGCTAACGTCACATATCCTTTAACAACATGTAAATCTTTAGAATATATAGAGCGGAAAGCAGATATATCGGATAAAGTTAGCGGACTGATTAAACTTAATAAAATGTTTATTCCCGTAGAACCAAACAGCAAGGATGCAAGCTGTCCACGAGTTGATGTCAAAGAAAGATTGACACAAAGTCAGTGTGTGCCCATAGGCTAGACATACATGTATCCCGCAATCTTGGCTATGTGATACCGAGTTTATTTCAGATTTGTTTTTGTTATTTTGTGTATTTTGTAATAATTATATGCCAGTATATATAAGTATTTTTATTTGTTTGTCATGAAAGAACTCACGAAATGAATATCTCCTCCCGCACTCCCTATTCCACATATACCAGTAGCATATGGCGAGAGGGGGGAGAGATTTATTTGTTTTGTTTTTTTTTAATTTAACTGCTGGGGGATGGGGTATTTGCTTTTTCATTTATTTTATTTTGGGGGATCATAGAAGTAATAATACTCACAAATATACATATATATATATATAAGTAAATGAGGTCCGCATACACATAAAAAGCTCCATTTCAAATTATTCTAATACTAATTGATAAAACAAAGATACGTTTTCCTGTGCTTCGTATATCGTACCGATAGTAGCATGGTTTAAATAACGACACGTTGGTAACCATGCACTCGGAACACCATGTTATTGGCAGACTTTCTCTTTAATCCCATCCGAGTCTCTCAGCCTAAACACGCAAACACCATAAATTCCGCTGCAGATAAAATCAACCGTTGTACTGAGAGGTACTATTCAAGAATTGCAAAAAGAATTTTTCTAGATTCTTGGATATTGGGAAAAGCCAAGATGGACCGCGATGTCTTAAATCCTCGTAGTAAAACAGAGGGAAATAAAACATTAGATCAAAGCCACTTGTAGACAGTGTTTATTGAGCGGGTGTTTGGTTTTAGTTCTTTAACTTCCACGCTATAAAGCCTTACAAACAGCCTGTGTGTGTTTGAGTTCACCTGTGGATGTATATGATGCAGCCGGGCTACAATAGGGTATTGTCACAAGGATTTAGGGGTGAATAGGAATACAGCGAACACTATACAGGCTAGTATAGGGGTAATGATTGTATAGAGTAGGCCATACAGGAGGGGAAGAAAGTCTCAGAAAGACATGCGGAGAGAGAGAGAGTGGGGGTTTGTGGGGGTGGGGATGGAGGGGGACGGGAGGGGGACGGGTGGGGGGAGGGGAGGGGGTGTCAGCTCATGGACAATTTTAGAATATTTCGGATCCCTTGCTTGACATGTTTTTTTTTTCCTAGTATAAGGCGAAGTCTTTGGCTCTGGTCATGTACCAGTGCGCAGTCGAGCTTCCTGCAACAAACTGGATCGGGAAATTCCCAATCTAATTGAAATTAAATCCTATCTACATTTGGACATGTCGCCGATTGGGGAGCATTGATAGGATATTAATTTATTAAGATTGGGGAAATTCCATTCCTGCCTCGAGGCATAGCCAGATGTTTCAATGTGGCGAAATATTTTCAACTGGTCATTGCTAGCCTATTTCCAATTACATGTACCCATTAAGGTGAACATAACGACCCTAGTAGAAACGTAAGGTAATATGGTGCATATTTACCACGGGTAGGCTACGTCAGTTATCACTTATTAAAATGTTTCCCCATGTTGAAACATGAGCCTACACAGAATGGAATTTTAACAACTTTCCCCATATCAACGTACTGTACGTCGGCAGTGCGAGGAAAAGTGGATATTATCTATCAAGCTCTGCTGGAGGGGTACGGTTAATCCCCCCCGCCTTTCTGGCGTAATTCAATTAAGGAACCACTGAACTGACTGTCATTTTTTCAAAACTCTTTTTATGAAACAAAATTGGATCTTTTGCATGTCCAAAAATACCTCTCCTAATACGTGACATCACATCACAGACAAATTCGAGGTTGGCTACTCATAACATAATGATAATGATAATTTTATTGCTATTGTTATGCCCATAGGCCTAAAAAGAAGATACACGAACATACATTAAAATACACATGTAGACAATATACATGACAGACAGAAATTTACACATAGTTGACAAGACACCACTGATGGTAAATGAATACACACACAAAACAAGCCATACATGTATGTATGACATAAACAAGAACCATACATATTTGACAGAGCTTTACAAGAAGCATTTGTACAAAAAACGTGGATGGTACATATCAAGACAAATGCAATAAGAAAGCTTGCATACAAACTTAAAACAGACATACACATGTAATAATAATACTTAGTGCATGCATTTCAAATATGACTATTACAAATATATAAAATTATTATTATTTTATTATATATATATTTTTTTGGAGACTGATAAAAGGAGGGTAAATCTGTATGAATGACCGGCTCAATCCGCACATAGCTCACCATCAAGTCATGACACAGTAGATTCCATGACCCATAGCAGAATACACAGAATGAGACCATCAAGCCAATTTACTGAAACATGTGTATGTGTATTTTGCAACATGTTTGGTAGTCACTAGATTATTTTTTGATAAGAGTAACTGACACAGCTCGTTTGCATCATTGTGTGAATATATGGCTTTAGGGTGCACATTAATTCATCCCTCTCAGCTTTAAATTTTTGACAGGATAACAGAAAGTGTCTTTCATCCTCAATTACCCCACATACATTACATAGTTTCGCATTTACTGGATCTTTTGCGTATCTACCGCGTTCAACATTTAGCCTGTACGCACTGATGCGCAATTGTACCATGGCAGCACGGTGTTTTCGGTTTGCAATGGCAAGGATATTTGTTTCTGCAGTGTATCTACTTTTAATACTACTGTAAAATTCAAGTTTACTGCTGTTATTTATTTCGGTTTTCCAGAGGTCAATACAAGTTTTCTGGAGCTGAGATTTAACAAACTCAAGTGTTCTGTTCAGGTTGCGACACCCCATATTTTCCCAAATGTGGAATACTTTCAGTTGGTTCAGCAGGTTTTTAATAAATTTGACCCAGTTGTCAGAGTTGAATTTTCGATTTTCTTCTGTTTGTTCCAAGAAGGCTTTATATAATAAGGATGATTGGTCCGAACTGAAGATGTGTAGCAGAAAATTTATGCTACTAGCCAATGCAGTGATACTTACTGGGAATCTCCCCAGTTCACCGAGTGCTCCCATGTTAACAGCTTTGGAATGAACACCAAGAATAGATTTGCAGAATTTGCGATGTACAATTTCAACATTACTACTAGACAGCAGTAATTTGTTTACAGATTCATCTAGAGACTCTTTCATATAACCAATCCAGACTTCCGAACCATAACACAGAATAGGTTGAACCATAGAATCAAATATGTTACATGCTATATCTGGTCTAATACTATTAAGATTTACAGAGTGTTTAATACCATACAAAGCCTTACTACCTCTGCAGGCCAAGTTGGATAAAGCAGTATTGAATTTCCCGTTACTATGCATGACAAGACCAAGATATTTGTATGAATTTACACATTCCAGAAGATTATTTCCAAAATAAAACTTTGCATTACTTTTCATGTTTTGGCCGAATACCATGATTTTAGTCTTGCTAATATTAACAGAAAGTCCCCAATTCTGAGTATATAACAACAGTTTATCCAGCTTGGATTGAAGATCTTCTTTGTTTGTAGATAAAAGTATAATATCATCTGCATATGCCAGACAATGAACTGGTGTATCCCACAGAACAGGTGAACTATCACCTGCCAACTCAGTTAAAAAATCATTAATAAACAGGTTAAACAGTAACGGACTTAAAACATTCCCTTGCGGAACCCCCCTGGTAATATGGAGTTTGTCACTGAGTCCAGATTTGCATTTGACTCGAGCATGGCTGTTTTGATACATACTCTTTATGATTTTATACGTGTTTCCTGTAATCCCAGCATTTAATAATTTTAAGAAAAGGGCATCATGCCAGACTGTGTCGAACGCCTTACTTAGGTCAATAAAACATGAGTATAATTTATTTTTACCTTTCGTATGTTCATCTACCATTGTTTTTAAGGTAAATATGTGATCAGAGGTTCTACTGCCTTTACGGAATCCAATTTGTGAGGCAGAGATTAGGCCTTGTGCACTAGTGTACTCAATTAACCGATTATTTAATATATGACTGAATAATTTACCGAGACAACTTGTGAGTGTAATTCCTCTGTAATTTTGTGGATCATGAGGATTGCCATTTTTATGTATGGGTACAATTAATCCCTCTGACCATACACTGGGGAATGTTCCAGATTCAAGAATTCTGTTGAACAACGAGTGTGTTATATCTATAATATGAGGTATAGACATTTTCAGCATTTCATTTAATATAGAGTCCACTCCACTAGATTTGTTGTTCTTTAACTTACTTACTGCATTTAAAATTTCCTTTTTTGTAATGATGGCATCTAGTGCTGTGTTTGGGACATATTCAAGCGTGACAGCTGTGACGATTTGCAAATTTCCACCAAAAAAAAGAAAGAAAAAAATGACGCCGAGTCAGAACTGGGGGCATAATAATGTGTGGGATGAACCTGTGAAACAGAGCGTCAACCAGAAACAATACGTCTTTAATATTTCGCTAAGAATCAATCTTTACTGGGGATATGAAGCCAGTTCATGAACTGCCAGAGTGTAGTGCTGCCTAGATGCCACACGAAGTTGCTTCCCCTTTTCCGTGTTTTTTTTTAAATCGAAACAGCATATATGAGCCCTCAGACTCCGTCTTCCAAATACCTTTGGAGAACTACAAACTTGACGATGAACAATAGAGATTTAAATTTCAATTACAACGACACCCCGTCGTCCCCCCCCCCCCCTCCTCCTCCTTCAACGACGCCCTTGCTGCCAGTGTCAGGTGTGCTCGGGTTAATTCTGAGCTGAAAGTGTTTGTTAGTGTTCATGTCTTGTACGTTGGGAGTAGCCCCCCCCCCCCCCTGACCATTGTGTTCACCTGGAGATCGATTGACATGTTCGACCATTGTTAACCCAAGTACAGCAACAACTATTTAGTGAACACACGAAGTCTCCGATTCACATATTCCCTAAACCTTCCCGTGATTTCCTAAAGGAATCAGTACGGTACAATAAAGATTGGGTACCGGTATATTCTCCAATACAGTGGGTAAACCACTAAACCGACCAACCTCTAAATACCGGCAGTATCCATATATACCCCCAATACATAAATTCAAAGTACATGTATTTTGAACCTTGATAAACCAGAACCCTGCCAAATCCGATACTATAACCCGGTCCCAAGCATGGTCGGTTTACGCAGGTTTCACTATTAAATCAGTGTAATATTTTTAAGAAGGGAATTCTACATGGCCATTCTCATCCTTTCCACAACTAGGCAGACTGCGAAACAATGATATCAATACATTTTTCACATACTTAGACTCTGAACCCTTCGAAAAAGTCCACACAAAATTTTGCAAATTAAATCTTCAAGTTGGGAAAAAATCGGTGAATATTGCCTGCAAACGGGAACTTGGACGATTCCCACTTATAGTAGATATCCATGCAAGCATATTGAACTACATGCTGCATCTTGAAAACAATAACGACCGGCCTATTCTTCAAGATGCAGTCCTCTAAACAAAGCACTAGAAAACGATGGAATTGGATGGCATAGCTATTCATCATTAATGATGCAGAAAAATAATATCAGTGCTGAGGAACTATATATATACAATTCTATCAAGATAAACTACGAGAGTCCGAAAAATTTCTTCACTACAAACATATAGAACAAACATATTCTATATCTCCTTATTTGAACTATATAAAAAATCGAAACTATAGGCAATCACTAACTAAACATAGGATCTGCGCACATCGGCTCGATATAGAAACCGGTAGATATAGAAAAATAGACCGGAACAAACGATTTTGTAAACGGTGTGACAAAACAAACAAGATCGTTGAAGACGAGTATCATTTTGTTTGTATATGCCCAGTGGTAAAAACTTCGAAACATTCTATATAACATCATCAACAAATCCTGTCACCTATTCGGGCAACTAACTGACCTCGAAAAATTCTATTTCCTGATTAACCCACCCACCCACCTTTCTCCAACAATAGGACAGTTTATGTACGAAATGCTTCTGGAGAGATCATCACAGCTCACAATATCTCCTGCCACTAGGACTGCTTCAACCGCCACCTAATTTATAAATTGGAATGAACTGGCTTTCCTGACTGGCCAGGGGTGGTTATGTCCTGTCACAATATAACTTTTATTATGTAAATGTAATATTTCATCTTAGTTTTAACATTTGCTGTATGTATTCATGTATAGGAATAAAGAATTGATTTGAATTGAACAAAATCTTCACAAGACCAGGCAAATACCAAATCCTCGAAGAGGGTTTACAGGGTTTTTTTTGGTGATTCGAATGAGTTCTTGGGTCGATGTCTGTATACCATTTCGTGCTTTTCAACCCCCCCCGGCTTGTTTTCAATTAGCATGCCGGTATCCCAAGCTTGCGGTTTTTGCTTTGACTTCCGATGTCGATTTCAGCTTGACATCAAAATTCAAACCTGTCACGTCTCATACCTCGCAGCGGATTGGCGTAATCGCCTAGCTTCGCGCGTTCACTGATTGGTTTGATTTAGAGGAAACCCCTCGATCTATTTATATCCATAACTGCTATGGATAACTAACCAAGTCAGTGGATTGATTTTAACAGATCGATCGATACACAGACTCGCGAGGATGTCTCGCAATTGAACATTGACAACAATGCCAGTGTGTGTGTGTATAAAAGAGGTGAGCTGTGTCAATGTATAACAGTAATAGTTTTATTTGAATCTCATGACATACAATACACCATGTTCCATACGATCAATGAAAATATTACATGAGCCAATACGAGAGATTATGTAAACGTGTATACAATGATATAAAAAAATCCGCGCATATATTTAAAATATCAACACTGTATTTCAATTTCTGGATTGTGAAGTACGGCACAAAACTAAGAGTATATATACCCTACTATCATCATTCACATTTCAGAGATATTTGTATTCAGATATTGGGATTCAGTCATGCGTATACCGTAATGCAACTGTTTTCCCCACTTCATTTGATCGTACCGACATACCTTTCACTGGTATCGTTTCACTTCACTGATTTTAACGCTAGTGTTTAGAATGAAGTCTATTGTTTGTCTCTGTCTCTACGTTTTAAAGTCTTATACCCACTTTACGAATGCACCTGGCTCGATGGCTGCAACTTCGGAGGAGAAATCCAACACGAATTTGAAAACAAAAATACAGTAAAAAATATCTTCTGTTGCTTGTTGTCACATGCATGAAATAACTTGGCATATTTGATGAATGAATATAGATTTTTTTTTACCATCAGCCAAGAAAATTTCTATTATGGACCTTTTCTCGCAAAAAAAAACTGTATTAGGTGAAATAACTTATTTATAGTTGATCTGAGCAAAAATCACGACCACAGTATATAGGCCTACATGTATGTCACTATAATTCGTCAGAAATGATGCCTCGATTTGACAATCTTAGAAACATTCAATGACGCATTGAGCAGTCTTAATTTTGGAGACTCAAATGGCATCGTCAATCTACCTGAATTTACCTTGTAGGTCGCTATCGCTACACTCGAAAAAAAGAAAAGGTATCCCCGCTCAAGTTGAGTGAACTTCACTCAAGTGTGCGTGAAATTCACTCCAATTCACTCATGTTGTAGTTGATAACTCACTCAAGTTGATCTAAGTTGATTCGACTACTTGACTGGAAGTTACTCAAGTTGAGTGAAATATTTCATTCAAGCGCCTCAATGGGATGAATGTCCACTCCTACCAACCTGTAACCATCTCGGCCATCTATACGCGGTAAGACTGACCCTGGGATCGTGTGTATCCATTTCAGCCTACTTTCGGCAACTGCAAGAGAGAATTTCCAGAAATCAATACCACGTGACTTCGTCAGCCAATCAGCTAAAGTCTACCGACGCAACCCCAACGTAACTCGCCATTTTCGAATCATGTGATGAACTACTTGTTCAAAATTTCATATCCACCACACCTCTTGGATGATACGAAAGTTATACATACCTATATATTTTGTAAGCCCAGGCAATATCTGTTTCAGAAGTGGTATGAAAACCTGTAATTTATCAGATTTCTCGAATCTGTTCTCCGCCGGATGAAGGCCGAACAGAATCCGGTAAAGTACCGGATATCGCTCCGCGATAATGGAGACACACGATTCGCAAGCCATCTTACGGATGGCGAAGTGTACGCAAATGCACTCCTACTTGAGTGAAATTTCACTCAAGTTTTGTTGGCGAGTACATCACCCAACCCAGATTGTTCCTTCCGTGTCTCATTTCCATCGAAGTCACATTTGCTTAATGTAATATCAGTCTGAATTATGGAGACTGTTTCAGTGGTTTTCTGAAATTACTGGCCAATTATTTCCGTAAATTTTATGAAATGGCTGGAATATTTAAGGAATTAATGAAATCATCGAGTAAAACAATCACTTAAAATATTTACTATACGGTATGTTTCAAGGTTTATACATTCTTACCGTAGCATATGCACATTTGATACGCTTTTCACAATTGGATATTTGTATTTATAATAGCTCCTGCATCCGATTTGTTTACGTTTTCAAAATCGGAGTCTTAATTCTTTCGCCAATATCTAAACAACGAATACTCTGATTATTACGGGGAATGAATGCAAAATATATATTTTAACTTGAATAATTAATTGGGTTAATTTAAGCCCGAAGAATGAAAAATAAACAAAAATTGGCGAAAAAGGAAGAAAAAAGATCTGTTATGTACCATAAATGAAGATTTCGGTAAGTATATGGAGTGTTCTATTTATAAGATGAAAAGTGATTTTTTTTTTATTCTATAACTTTCGAGGTACATTTCTATAATCATTGGGCGATAGCTACGCCAAGGAGAGCTAGTTAGAAATATTATGTTATGCATTATACCGGATTATTTTATCCATAATTTGAAAATAACTATAAAAAAATAAAATAAAATGAATTTGTTAATCACAATATTATATTTGATATACAAGTACTTATTATTGCCCCAGATACTCTTTTTTTAAACAGAATTGCAGTGCTGGTGAGAGGCGAAGTTAACTCTTATTATGAATAATTTATTATTTACATTACACATGACGATATGTTGCGTATGAAGCGATGCCTTTAAATAATCAAATATACTGCATAAAAATTGTGCACGTTTCATCTTGGACCCTCAACAAAACAAAACAAAAAAAAACATGCAAGCCGAAACCACTTCCTTCATATCAGGCAAAAGTTTGTAATGGGTTAATAAACAACAGTAAAGAAGTGATAAAGCCGGAAAGAAAGAATAAAAAGTTGAACGTCCCCGGGTGGGCTTGAACCACCAACCTTTCGGTTAACAGCCGAACGCGCTAACCGATTGCGCCACGGAGACTTGTCTGCTGCTCTAAGTCGATATTATCCACTAGTTTCTCGCTATGCTAAAAACTGCTGACCTACTTCTTTTTCTTTGTTGTGTGGTGAATTGTGAAACTTATTTAGGGCAATAATACAACTGTGAACACGTACAGATATAACATGAATACTCATTATAAAACCGACACCATATCTTCTTGCTGGAAGAGAATAATTTCGCCTTTGGGATTAAGTGTTCAACACTTCGGCAGCCGGTTTCGGGCAGTGTCCGGTAGGACGGCGGGAGTTATTTCCCCTGATCTGAGACAAACACGGTTGATTGTATTCATATATTCTGTCCTCCAACTTAAATGAGATTATGAATATTAATATCATAATTAATAACTGCCCAACAACATGCCCCTGTGCTACGACCCGTACAGATCTCTAATTAATACATGACATTTACGGCAATGTTAACGAATCTGTAGCTGGCCGATTCTCTATCCGAATTTCATTGCGCACACTTCGTGTGCTTACAAAATACTCAATTTCATATCGCAAAAACTCGTAAGACGTGATAATGATATGTTCAAAGTCAACTTTTTGGAAATTGCTGTAAACTTTATCTTAGACCAAATATGGCCTGAAAATCTGTGACTACTTTGCACTTTTCAACCAGTAGCCCTGGCCTATATTGCTAGATCTGTTCTATATTTTATTTATTTATTTTATTTTATTTTTTTTCTTTGTACCGGTACCGTTACTGACCATTCAGGACTATGAAGATAATGAAGGGACAACATGGGCTGCTAGGTGAGTGGTGTTTGACACAGACCTCCAGTGTCATTCCTCAGTAAAGGCCAGTGTTCATGTCCCCGTGCCAAACAGCTAAATATCTTTGTATTAGGCGGCCTTTAATGTTTGTGGTCATCGTATATCGTTAATTTAACGATTTCTAATGATCATCTACCGATTAACGAATAAAAAAGACTTCGTTCGCATTTTTATCTGAGTAATTTAAGATTCTTTGTACCAACAAAAATACATGTCCCCTATCGCATTCCCTGAAACTGTCGATGATTAAAAAGACATTAAAAAACGGTATGTCTTGTTGCAGTTCATTTTATTGTCAAGATTATGATAATAATCCTACGAATATTAGTGAAGCTGAATGGAAACTCATTTATCAAAATCCCTTCTCTGTGACTACTGAAACCAAACTCCAATATTTTCAATTCCAGATAACGCATAACTACCTGGTTACTAATACACTCATTGAGTAAATGGGGAAAGGCAGAGTCGGACTGATGCAGTTTCTGCAATAATCATAGGGAAACTATCTTACGTTTATTTTGGTCATGTATCCGTGTCAGACATATATGGGCTCAATTCCAGGCCTGGGCTGTAGAGATAAATATTGCATCTGAAATGGACCTCTCTCACAGAGACGTGTTGCTGGGGAAAGCAGGTACAACGGCTCTGGTTAACCACTTACTTTTAATTGTAAAATCATGCCTGTACGGTTCCAGAAGTAGAGGTACAGTCCCCAGTTTCATGGCTGTGCGCGAATCCATTTATCGGACGAAAGACTTGGAAAAAAATATTGCTTTAACTAATGGCTCTCTCGCAGCCTTTCAAACCAAGTGGGGTCCCCTACCTAAAATACATCATATTGATATAATAAGGAAATATGTGAAATAAATCCTTCATCTCCTGTAATTTTTTACTTAAATTCGATGCGAATGATATATTATCTGAGCTACTTCTGTGATATATAATTGAGCTACAGTTTACTGTTTCTTGTGGGGAGTAAATATCTACCTTTTATATTTGAACGTAGGCTATATATATGTGTATATATATGTATATGGGTGTGTATATATGTGCGTGAGTGTATGTATGTATGTATGTATATGTGTATATGTATGTGTGTATGTGTATATATATGTGAATATATTTTTGTATATGCAAGTATTGCTTATTCGGGATTATTGGATAAAACCCTGTAAGCCCTTGGCCATGTGGGTAATGTAAGGGTTTATGTTAATCATGGCTTAATAACGCAATAAAAAAAAAAAATTATGTATATATAAAAAAATAAAAAAAATGATGAATATTTGTTGTTTCCTGCAAGGTGAGAAGTAAATATTCTATAATTTTAAATAAATTCTCATACGTTTCCTTCAAAGTTTCTGTCCCAGCGTCGCCTGTCATACGTCACGGCAAACTGACCTGATCTCTGGTGGCAGTGGAGTTGGCTTCAGATGTGACTCGCTGGTTCACCTACTTGACGGAAAAAGGCTGTCTAAAGAGAACAGTAAATGTATGGTATCATGTGTGTCGGGTGCTACCATGGACAGCATTACAAAGAGCCTACAAGTTACCCAGGTAGATGGAAATGTAACAAGTGTCATCATTCATGTAGGTGTCAACACATGTAAACGCCCACCATATACTCTCAACCCAGCCGAGGTACACAATCTCATCACGTCTGCACAAAAAACCTTCCCCTCTGCGAAGCTATGCCTCTCTCTCATCATCCCCCCAAAAGAGAGAGGTAATCTCTATGACTCTGTGCAGAGGGCAAATACCCTGATCAAACGTGTATGCCAAACTGAGGAAATTGAAATTCTAGATTCCTGTCCAGCATTTACAAAAGCTGATGGGGAAACAGCTGGTCACCTATATCGAAATCTTATACATGTGAATAAAAAGGGCGCTGGTGTTCTGGCCAGGCACATCCTGCACTTTCTTTACCCGGATTACAAACCACGAACCAGTAGACAGTTCAATGACCCAAACAAGGTTGAACATGGGCATCTCTATGATGACACTCGGCAATATGACTACAGTCAACAGCAACATACAGGTCAGCAATACCATAACTTGCCAGCCCCTAAGATCCATTTCAAAAATCAAGTGCATGAAATCGGTCAGCAGTATCATGCGCGTACTGCAACAGACCAAACTGGGAAAGAGTCCAATCATGCTCGAGAACAATATGTGGGCCATAATTACAGCACCCCAGAACAGCCTTTCCCTGGTTACAGTAGACAGTATGTACCATATGTGCCTAATGCCACGTATGCTGGTTACACTTCTGAGTGGCCATCACTCAGGAACACATTCTATATTCCGAGTAATGTGGCCAGTTCGACTGACCCAACTGGGTCACAGGTCAATAATATTCGGACCGGTGATGCCACAAGCAAATCTGCACCATCTCCAACTGCATCACCTGTGCTCGATAGTCCCACTGCTGCTAAATCTGTTGTGCAGGAAATAATTAAATGTCTATCCTCCATGTGTTAATCATGTGGAGAACTGTTGAAAACTCTGTGGACAATGTGCATGAACTTTAGAGAGTCCACATGTCAGTGCTAAAATATAGAATATGTGTATCTAACTGCTGATTAACATGAATTATTGAAATTTCTACCAAAATTAATTCGATTCCTAACAACAGTGTTTACAATATTTTTCAAATCAACATGCCTGGGAGGCTATCTGTGATACAATGTTTTATATCTGTGCCAAACTTTTATCTAAAGACATGTAAACTGGCACTTAATTTGATTAATGAATGAACATGAATTATGAATGGTATAATCAGAAACATGTAATTCCTAATTCAACATATATACCATTATGAATGGTATAATCAGAAACATGTAATTCCTAATTCAACATGTTCAAACTATATAGCTACATGTGTAGACCGAGTTTGATAGAATGAATTGATTGAACAATGATTTTATCTAATAGTATAAATAGGCATCTGTATGGCATGCATGTTGGCATGCTCCTGTAACCAGTTTCCCTTGTTCTGTAACATTACTATGGAGCGTTTTAGCTGTTCCTTCTGGAATATTCAGGGATTAGATAAGGATAAGCTTGATGATATTGACTTTACTCGTTCCCTCTGTAAATTTAGTTTTGTTGGTTTAACCGAGACTTGGCAGCATGCTGAGTATCAAGTTGATATTCCTGGTTATTCGTTTAAAAATTTTAATAAGGGTCCATCCGTTGATGGCCGTAGACCAAGAGGCGGAATCGCAATCTTGTATAGAACAGTTCTTAATGTTCAAGTTGTTTACTCCTCTGAAATAATGGTATGGGTCAAGCTTTCTAAGACTTCTTTCAATTTAGACAAAGATTTGTACATTGGCATTGTTTATATTAGACCTGACAATTCGCCCTACTGGAAAAGAAATGTAGGTATAGACCCTTTCAGCGAACTTGACGATCTCATCTGTAAATACACATCTGTCGGACATATTATGCTAGGCGGCGACTTCAACTCCAGGACAGGTAACAGACAAGAATTTATCTCCCCTGATGGAGCCCAACATTTACCTGACTTACCTGAGGATACATTTAATGTGATTCAGCTGTGTCGCAATAATCAGGATAAATTTATCAATACATTCGGACGCAATCTTATAGAAACTGTCACTAGTCATAAATTTATTATTCTCAATGGCAGAGTTACTGGTGATGCATTCGGTAAATTCACATGCCACACCCCGCAAGGTCGGAGTACAGTTGACTATGTTATATCATCAGAATCTTTTTATCCATATGCAAAGTATTTCCATATTTGCCCTATTACTTTACACTCCGACCATTGTCAAATATTCAGTTATTTAAATGTTAAATTTGCTATGAATATAGCACGTGCTGCATCGGACAATGATATATCATACCGTAAAATCAAATTTAAACGAAAATGGAGCTCTAAAAGTTCAGACATAGTCCAGCAGGAAATTAATTCAGAAAAAACTAGACAGCTGTTAAATGTCTTTTTAATGAAACCTTATCCTGTTAACTCTGAGGGAGTCGAGCATATAGCATAGCTGACTTCACTGCTATCCTTCACCACCTGAATTGTAAAGCTCACCTGAATTGTAAAGCTACAATTCAGATTAAATCAAATAAGGCCACAAAAAAGAACAAGTGGTATGATCATAACTGCAAGATTGCTAAAAGGGAAACAAAATTCAGCTACCATCAATATAATATTAATCACACTAACGAGGCTCGAAACAATTATTTTAAAATGAATCGAAACTACAAAAAACTAATTAACAGTAAAAGAAAACAATACTATGATAATCTGATCAATAAACTCAGTAACGCCAAAGAATCTGATGCTTCTTATTACTGGTAATTGCTGAAAAAATTAGGTGCAACCAAAAATATTGAGCAGTCTATCTCTGCTGACAAATTTGCAATGGCTGACCATTTTGTTTCCCTCTTCGGTCAGCCCAATTCTACTACAGTCTCTAGAGAGGATTGTCATTTGGAAATCAATTCAGATAGGCATACTGTTAATAGTGAAGTCTTAGACTTCCCAATTACAGCTACTGAAATACAGACAGCCCTTGCTGAAACAAAACTTAATAAGAGCCCAGGAGAGGATGAAATAAGCAATGAACTTTTGAGAAATATCATTCCTCTTACTATTGATCATTTTTGTCGTTTGTTTAATATGGTTCTGGATAGTGGCCATTTTCCAGAGCCCTGGCGCACCTCCATCCTGATCCCCATATATAAGAAAGGTGACCGCTCGGATCCCAACAACTATAGAGGCATAGCCCTTGGAAATGCACTTGGTAAACTCTTCTCTAAAATTATTAACACTCGGATCTCTAATCACTTGGATGATTCTCATATGATTAGTGATAACCAAGTTGGGTTTAAACGTGGTTATCGACCTGCCGATTATATATTCACACTAAGAACTGCTATTGAAAAATACATATCTCATAAAAAGCCACTGTATTCCTGCTTCGTGGATTTTCAGAAGGCGTTTGATTCAGTCGATCGTAGAATTTTATTTAAAAAATTAGTAGACAAAGGCATCAATGGCAAAATACTCAACCTGGTGAAATCACTTTACGGCGATATCTCATACAATATTAAGATTAATAATGAGATCTCTTCAAAATTCTCAAGTCATCAGGGAGTGCGACAGGGTTGTAGCCTCTCGCCAACATTATTTAATATATTTATTGATGATATACAACACATTTTTAATGACAGCTGTATACCCATCAGTCTCAATGGTCAATTATTGTCCCATCTCCTTTTTGCTGATGACCTCCTCTTATTGTCAGAGTCTCCACAGGGGCTACAGAAATGTCTGGACCAACTCAACACATATTGTAAAGAGAACCATGTTACTGTTAATTTAGATAAATCCAAAATTATTGTATTCAAGAAAGGCCCGCAATTTAAACGACCAGTCAGATGGCAGCTGGGCAACTCTGAAATTACTCAAGTCAATCAGTATCAGTATTTGGGAGTAACTTTCTGTCGAACAGGCCACTTTAGACAGAATAGTGAGCTGATGGGCAAAAAAGGATTGCGCGCGTCCTTTTCTTTGCTCAATAACATGCACCATAAGAATGTACCAATTAATATCGCTTGTAACCTTTTTCAGTCTTTAGTTAAACCAGTCCTCCTTTATGGATCAGAAGTTTGGGGAGCTGATCTTCTGTCATCTAAAAACCCTGATTCCTCCCCCTTAGAAAGGGTTCAGCTCAAATTTCACAAGCGTCTGTTACAAGTTCATAGATCTTCTCACAACTGGGGAGTACGAGCTGAACTGGGAATCTTCCCATTGTTATATGATGTTGTACAGCGTTCTGTTAAATATTATCACTACATACTAGAGTATCCTGACAGACTGGCCTTCCATGCCCTGCAGGAGCAAAAGGCCTTGTGTAACAAACGCGAGGGATGGCTATACAGACTGAAAATGTTTATGAGTAAAGAATTAGACATGGACGTTGACAACACACGGTGCAGTAGTTTCAAACTCAAACTTCAGACACACTTCCAGGCTTGTTTCAACTATGCACTTCAGGATAATAAGCCTAATTCTAATGGAGAAAACAAAATGAGGACATACAGATTATTTAAAAGTAATATTAAGTTCGAACCATATTTACTTGTATGTAAAAATTCCCATCACAGACAAGCTTTTTCAAAATTAAGACTAAGTAACCATAAATTGAAAATTGAAACTGGTAGGCATACAAAACCCAAAACAGAAGTTTATCAGCGAGTCTGTGACACCTGTCAAGTAGTTGAGGACGAAATGCACTTTGTGTTGTCATGTTCCGGGTACACAACTGACAGAATATCCTTATTTAAAACAATTACTGAAAGTCACAGTAATTTCATGACCCTAAGTGATATTGACAAATTTGTCCTCATCATGTCCTCAGAGGACTTGGTCAGTATTGTAGTGCCACATTTGTATGCTTGGTACACCCTTCGGCTTCAGTGAGTAACCTCTCAGCCCATATATACACCACAGTATATGTATATGAACATTTTATTGATTTGTTATTCATGTTCTTGTTCTTTGTTTGTACTCTGCCTGTAAAGGTGTTTTGTACAATAAATTGAATTGAATTGAATTGAATTGAATTGATGATCACTTGGTTACCAGTACTCCTCGATGCCTACGCTTTTGAAGGAACGTGTAAAGCAATGTGCACAGCTTTTCCACATTTCACTAGTTTTGGGCTGAGATTGAATGACACTAAGGAAGTATGTTTATTCTGTGTCCTCTACGAACGGATATTACCTCAGTGAAAATCTGTGTTAGTTCTGTTATCTCTAGGTAAAAGGTTAGTTACGGACTCCATCCTCCATATTTACCGAATGTTCCAGGCTGAGTATATCAATATTCTGAACTGAAGAGCCAAATCATGTTCTCAGCGTCATCTACATCACGGTCATCCACATCACATTTGCGTGACGTATGTGACATTTAACGTGACGTGGATGACATTGACGTTACGGAGATGACACACGAAGCCCATATATGAGTGAAGAGTAGGATTAAAGGACTGCGTGTGTGGGGAATTTGAAACATGATAAAATCCCAGAACCATCGCTATTCACGGGGACGAAACTGTTAGAAAGATTGAGTCACTCTGGTTTGCTACTTTTGGTTATAGACGTGACGGACCCCCATAAAATGGGTCAAATTTGATTTTAATACAATACAACTCCAGTAGGGCCTTCCAATGTAAACCATGTGGAGGATTGGGTTTCACGATTGTATTCATCCCCGCCACGTTGTGGAAGTGATCATATTGAGGAAGAGAGATATGTTCGACAACATTTTCCGACAGAGTGAACCTGAACAAAACAAACTTGTCATCCACAGACAACAAAAGCCATCAAACTTTGCCATATTGGCTTGAAATGGGTCGATTAAATATACAGTTCCTCAGCTAGTTCTCGGCTTGGTGTGCACCGATGGCGGCTGGAGCTGTCATGTCCATATCTGGGAAAGGGAGATAATCTCCAATTAGTAGGACTAGACAGTAGTACAGTAGACAGTAGAGTCCAATACCATAGGCTATTTCAGGACTGTTGTTTGGCTACATCATGAGATCTGAACTGATATCGTCTCCAGGAGGAATATTAGATTAAATTTTACAAGACATCTTTGTGTATATATCTCACACCCAGTTCATACATGTAGCTGAGCCGATTTAAAATATTTTTCATGGTTATTGACAATCCATATTGGGTTATGTTTATAATTGTAACTGTAGAGCGTATGGCATTGACTATTCAAATATGCTGACAGCATGAAGATGAATTTCATGGGCACTCTGGTGGAGACTGACTCTACTGATATCTGCTGAAAAACAACACAGAAATAGGCATTCTTAAGGAGCCGCCAGGTTTTAGCAGTGGGACTGCTAAAATGTCCTAGAGTGTTGATGCCTAAATAGAATGTCGGATCTTTCACCTTTGATGAATCTCAGTTGGCAACCATCGATACCTATTGGGGTTATCTCCCCGCCGATTTCCAAGTTGCCAGATTGCCTGTGACATGAATTTGATTCTGTCCCTAGAATTATGGATGTGTTGGGCTATATATGAAACGTCATCGACACATCAACGCAGACATTAGACTGGTTATATATAGTCCTACAAATAAGAACAATAGGGTGCTTATATGCCAAATCACAAAGCAAATGATCTGTACTCCCCCACCGGTTTGTCCACACAAACAAGTTATTTATAATGTTCTAAGTTGCAAGATTATTCCCAGGCCCGAATTTTTGATTCTAAGCCTTGGGTGTACGCACAAACTGTGATGTTTGGTGGGTTGTCTGAACTATACATGACAGCGAGTACCATATGTATCAGGATCAATTGTTGCATTTGCAGAACGCTTGATATTTTTTATTTAGAACAAATTTAATTCTGGCTGACCAATTTGCAATTGGGGGGGGGGGGGATAACTCTCTGTGATCACATGAAGTGAGTTTTCTAACCTCAACCGATTATAGAGCCTGTGGGCTTTGACTTTCACCTGAAGACTATAATAAGCACATCTCCTGCATGAGATGCACATCCCCCCCGCGTTTCTTTTGGATCGCCATGCCGGTGGATTGGAGTAGTACTCGGGAAATCTGGAGATCTTATCCCTAGATAGCTGTGTGACTGTTTGAAATTAATTAATTGGATTCAACTCAAGTCAGATGAAGCCAAAACAATATCAATCGGCTGTCCGGGTACCACAAGTGGCCCAGTTCATTACAGTAGCCTATATGTGATCACTGCCAGTTGAATTTATTAGGTTATTTAAATGGCAATTTTTACTGACAGTTTTTACTCAGAGACAAATATTTTAGCTGAGTAATAGTTATCCACACTAGATTTGTTCACATTAGCAATGTTCATTGTGTGACTATAACCAGGGTGTGCGAGACCATTCCGACACAAGGAACCTGGCCAATCTAATCCAACAGTCATGTAAACATCACTGAAAAGGTAGTCTGACTGAAAAGGTATCTGGCCCATGCAAAAGATTGATAATTCTCAATTTTCCCAAATATATTCATAGTAGAGAGTAGATATATCCATGCAGTTTGCCAAGTTATTGTAACATGTTTTATAAAGTAAACAGGGAGCAGACCTAATCAGTCTGATGGTTGGTATCATGAAAATGACTATAAATTATGAGAAATATTCTGTAGTAGGGGAAGCTACAGAAATTCAGACAACTTATGTACTGTATACAGGTACTATGTATGTATTTTAATTGCTATTAGCTTGATGTAATCAATGCAATATTGTAGTCTGTTGCCAGGACACATTTTCGGGCAATTTATCATTTACATATATGACTTGACCCACTAGAAGTACACCTAGGCTAGAAGTTCCCAGTTAAAATTGTATAAGTCTCAATCCATATAGTTTGTAGATTTTGAATTAAAAGAATCCACCCAGATGAGGGCTTAGCCATAATAAAATAAGAATGGTGATTTCTTGGTAATTGTTTCTATGGGTAGAAGTATATTAGACCATTGGAACTAGCATGGACTAATATGGAGATATTTTACACAACTTCAGTCTTTGACCGGCTTGTACAATCCCATCCATGATTCCCCTCTCGTTTGTAATACTCTTGTGAACCAAGACTCAGAGTGGATGGACAATGAATTACATGTAGGCCTCATTGCATTACATGAGAGCTAGGTTTGGATCTGGCATTTCATTGCCAACAAATTATGTCGTTTTCAGTCTAAATTTCCCCAATGTGTTGAAAAGTTACCTTAGATTTGTAACAACAGTAAAGCGAGGTAAGCACTCCGAAGAATACGCTCATACCATTCAGCGTATCCGAAGAATGACAAGCAATTCATTTTGACTCAGGAGTAAAGTTAACAGAGAAGTACAACGGTATATAAACATTGAGTCAAAATGAATTGCTTGTCATTCTTCGGAGTGCTTACCTTGCTTTACTATGCAAAGCTAGTCAGTGGGAATTCTAATATTCCTACGAAGTAGGCTACAGATCGCAAATTGTCCGGTAATGAGTGAGTGAGTCAGTCCATCCGAATCCTTTCGTCGGCAAAATAAGGAGAACCGTTGACATTAGAACCTTGATTTTTGGCATGAACGTGCATTAGGGCATTGTTACCAGCAAGTTCTGAGCTGACCGAATTCTGATGAATAATTTATAATAAATTTTTTATATTATTTATTGATGGCTCAGCGAGTGCACCGTCATGCCCATCGGAAACCCTTGGCTGTATGTTTCACTGTGACTTTTGAAGGTTCCCTGATACGGCATATCAAGACACACCGGTTCTGGTAAAATCAGCGAAGTTAAGCGACTTTGAGCCCGGTCAAGACTTTGTGTAAACGGGGCCCATTTAACCAATGGATAAATGAGTGAATTCAGTCTAATAGACGAAGGTCCCAAGCTGAAAGCGCAAGCTGATGCAATAAGCATAGTAATGAAAACGTACATTTACCTTCTGTCATAGATCTGTTAAATTTACCACTGTGCTATCCGACATCCGAAGTAGGGTGGGCATTAGGACTCCGACGCGCACCGAACTCCTGGTCATAGCTAATCTGAGTGTAAACGTTTTGGTGGGCTATATTATCATGTATGAAATAGGAAATGCTAATTTTCCATCATTTGTTAGTGCATTTATCTACACTGCTATCACCAACTTGCCAGACTCAATACGCACAATTCAGTGTATTGTTATAGATGTAAACTGTAGCCTTTAACTTGTATCCTATTTCACATCCAAACATTTCATCACACACCACATCAGGCTTCAAATTCAGGTCAAATTTCCCACTGGTTGTGAAATATCCTACATCAACCAATTAAGTCAGCCTGGTGCAATAACCCAGCATGAGAAAGAAAGATGTGGTATCATCCTTCAGATTAGTCTGTGTGAGCAACAATGATAAAAGTTTACTGAGGGTGAAACAAAGCCATGACGGCATGTTTAAAGGGTCTTAATTTATTTTCTTTGGGTAGAATTTAACTAGATAAAGTAACTTTGATCATGATGTGAAAATATGAGAACATACTTTGAGTTTTTTTTGTACCTCTTGAATATTGACTATATATCACACTGGGATATAATTTAAACAAAAAATTACATATGTTAACAAAATATGTCTGAATTTTTCTTGTCATTTCAAATCTTGATCCACTTTGATTGCTTGATTAGGGGATACAGAATCACTGCCACGGAGTGTGTTGGTGTGTCACAGCAATGCAATTCCGATTCACACAACGAAGCTGAGGTGGTTTAATGTTTATCAATGAAGAAAATCACCGATCAACCTTGATAGAATATAATGTGAAACAAGAAAACCGGAATAGTACATTCATCAGATTGCCGATACCCAAAATGTGTTGTCTCATATATCTAGATAACAACGTGATGTAGAGACGCTATTTATTCGTCTTTGTACCGGTTATGCTCAGGAGAATGACATAGAATCATTATTATGATCTTGTGCAGAGAAGGTGTTGGTCTTGAGTTGAATTACCGTAAACTACATAAATGCTACCTTTCTATTATAGTACTATATATAAAAATTTGTTGTATTGTTGGGAAAATAATGCGATTCAAAAAGTTGTTTTGATCCTGGACAAGGGCACTGAAAACCATTAAAGAGATGTAAATGTATTTTCACACGTAAAGCTTGAAATCTACTGAACTTTTTATTATTCAATCTGTTTCCTTTAGTTAAAAAATTGTAAAATTAAATCGGCGATCGGTATTTATTTTTGGAATGAAGGCGCATTATGAGACTGTTACCAACAAGTTCTGAGCTGACCTACTTTTGATGAAAATTTCTGGTGATTTTTGATGAAAATCACTGGCGATTCTGACTTGAGCGGTGCCCATCTTAATATAGGCAGGATTTCAACTGGGGGTGGGGATTTCCAAGAGTTCAATTCGCGTTCGAGTCCTAATGCCTACTCTACTTCGTAGGTCCTGTGACGTTAGTCACACTGCTCATGTTTGTAACAACTCTGGCAATATTAAATTGTGTCGGCACATTAAATTTGTTTTGTATAAAGTACATTGCACGCTATTGCGGCCTTTTTGGTCCCCTTTTCAGCTTTTACCAGTCCAACCATTACAAATTATGTGATTTCTTTTGAGATTGAGTGGATTGCCAAATATCTTACAAGCCCTGCCGCATGAGTAAGTCCAAACTGTTCTCAGTCAGCGTTTCACATTAATCGGGCGAGAAAAATTGAAACTTCATTAATCTAAAAAAATTGACTCGTCGATGGCAGATCGTTACATGTTGTTTTATTGTTAATATTTGCACCAGCTATGTATATATTATATCACGACGTGTACCACGACTATCAATGAAAACATAATATGCACTGTTTTTTTTCATTCAGTAATTATGATTTTGCGATATGATACAATTATAAGAGGCAACACCGATATTTATTTATCAAGGATCACAGTATTTCCCGTTAGATTGTTCATATCATCATCTGACAATAATGCGACATCTTCGAAATCGATCTTCCGCTTCCTACTTCTACCAACTTGATTCCTCATCACGTCCAGCAGTGTCGAGATTTCGTCGGCATCCATGTCTGTGAAATGTCGAAGCAGTGTCATTACATCCACCGATTCGCCCATCTTGAGATATTTCCCATCGAGATGTTTGGAGCAACATCTACAACGGGCAGGAACCAACACACCTTGCCGCAAAAAATATCCAATCGAACCGAGGCTAGCATCACCACAAATCCAACCCTACTGCACTTGCAAAGAGTACACCATCGGTGACTTTTCGCGCAAAATACTGTTGGCAATGTTATTACTTTGGAGACCTCTTGCCTGGCAACGCCTGACGTATCTTCAGCTAATAGGTATGTCGTTGTATCAATCGGACATCCAGTTTTCTTCCATTTGTAAAACCTCTGTCGGCATGAGTTGCAAATCAATCCATCTTGCGAATGCGGTATATTACCCCAGTTTGACTGCTCAACAGATATTTTGCGCGTTTGGCGTTCTTTTCTCCGCTTGTCACAGCATGCACACACCGACCGTACCATTGTTGATTTTAGCAATATTACCTGATACAGAATCGTTTATGTTTCAAGTGCCATACAGAGGTTATTGTGAACAATTCCGACAGAAGTTAGATTAATGAACTCCCACTTGATTCCAATATTCCTTGCTCTATGTGCAGGTAAAATGGTTATTTTCATGCTGATCTACTTTTATAACGGTACACACATTCGTAAATGCACAGAAAAATAATATCTTCAAAATCCACATTATTCCTACGAAGTAGGCTACAGATCGCAAATTGTCCGGTAATCAGTGAGTCAGTGAGTCAGTCAGTCCATCCGAATCCTTTCGTCGGCAAAATAAGGAGAACCGTTGACATTAGAACCTTGAATTGTGGCATGAACGTGTATTAGGGCATTGTTACCAGCAAGTTCTGAGCTGACCGAATTCTGATGAAAATTTGATTTATAATTATTTTTTTATTATTTATTGATGGCTCAGCGAGTGCACTGTCATGCCCATCGGGAACCCTTGGCTGTATGTTTCACTGTTCCTACGAAGTAGGCTACAGATCGCAAATTGTCCGGTAATGGGTGAATGAGTCAGTCAGTCAGTCAGTCCATCCGAATCCTTTCGTCGGCAAAATAAGGAGAGCCGTTGACATTAGAACCTTGATTTTTGGCATGAACGTGCATTAGGACTTTGGTACTAGCAAGTTCTGAGCTGACCGAATTTTGATGATAATTTGATTTATAATTATTTTTTTTATTATTTATTGATGGCTCGGCGAGTGCACTGTCATGCCCATCGGAACCCTTGGCTGTATGGTTCACTGTATATATAACACAGTACAAAACCTGGTGGGATATGCCATCCGTAATTGTTTTGAGAGCTAGAGATCACAGCAGTGTAGCTTGGTCACCGCCAATAGGCCTATAAACAGATCAGAACTAACAGTCTGATAGGCTTGGGATTCGAGAATGCAGTTAATACTGCCATGGTGTAATAATTAAATTGTTCTTAGAGGTCAGAGCAGGGGAGACAAAAATAAACAGATCTGTCTGGGAGTTAAAAAAATATCACAACAGATGGTACCGGTATTACATTAAACCATCGACAGTGCAGATTCTATGAGTTCACATGTTGACGTCTTTATTAATTTATTACCGTTCCAGGGGACATTTGAACAGCTGCCGTTAACTTGAGACACACACTTTTGCTATATACACACACGTTTTTATTAACTGCTACATTATGGGAAACGAAATTAAACAGATATGTAATCAGTATTAAGAGGCTGTATTTAAGATACAAAGGTCTTATTTTAAGGTGTGAGGTCTTGTTTTGAAGCTCTCGTGGAGGAGCATCCGACTGGACTAATAGTTCGTCCGTTTTCAATATTCTGCGCATGCGTAGTCTGGCCGTAGTATAGAAAGCAGGCATTTTGGGGGGGGGGGGGGATGTGAGTGTGTGTTTGGGATAGAGATGGACCGCTATGGATCCGAATGGGTCGTGGAAGGTGTCAAAGTGAAGCTTGTATGGGGTAGAGTCAGAATGGCGTGTTTTTAAATGCAAGTCGCGTCAATCTGCGCATGCGCAGTTGGTTGTAGTAAGTAAAGTGGCCATTTTGGGGCAGTGCAGGAAGGTATTTGGTGTCGAAATGGACCATCCTTGGTCCGAATGCGTCCTGGGAGGTGTCATTTTGTAGCTCTCGGGGTGTAGACCCCGATTTGAAGGATGTTCGCCTCATCTGTAACGTCATTAGTACGAGTGTTAGCGAAAGTGGGCATTTTGGGGCAGTGAAGGATTGATTAGTAGTATAAAAGCGCATTTCGATCCCTATTGACCTTTTGGCGCAATGCGCAATAACCGTGTGTGTGTGTGTGTGTGCGCGCGCGTGTGCGTGTATGCGTGCGTGTGTGTATGCATGTGTGCATGCGCCTGTGTGCGCGTGCGTGCATGTGCGTGTGTGTTTATGCGTGTGTGTGTGTGTGTGTTGGTGCATGGGTGCGTGTGTGTATCTTTGTGTGTGCGTGTGTGTGTGTGTGCGTCTGGGTGTGCTTGCGAGTGTGTGTATGCGTGTGGGTATGCGTGCGTGTGTATGTATATGTGTACTTGAGTGTGTACGCGTGTGCGTGTATGCGTCTGTGTGTATGTGTGTGCGTGTGCTTGCATGTACGTGCATGTGTATGCCTGTGTGTGTGTGTGTATGTGTCTGTGTATGCGTGTGTGTGTATGCAACCACCACGACCACCACCGGGTGTTGACGCCCGTCACCACCACCACCACCACCATCACCATTACCACCATCACACACCACCACACACCACCACCACCACACCCCACCACCACCACCACCACCACCACCACCACCACCGGGCGTTGACAAGAGCTCGGAAGTGGCATTTGCATACGACCTCTGTGAGGTCACTTCCGCTTCCGTTCACGTGACCGGAACTGATCTTTGACCCCTGCGCGCAATTTTTATCCGGTATTGTTAGCGCGCGCAGAGGTCATATGCAAATGCCACTTCCGAGCTCTCAGCTTCACACGCTTTGAGCTCCAAGAGCTCCGATCCAAGAGCTCTGCCACACGGGAGCTCCCACCACCATCGGGCGTTGACGCCCGTCAACGCCCGGTGGTGGTGGTGGTGGTGGTGGAATGTGGTGGTGGTGGTGTGTGTGTGTGTGGTGGTAGTGTGTGGTGTTGGTGGTGGTGTATGTACATATAAGAATGAACCGGGCATAGGGTACACCAGGGCGTGTGTGCCCAGTGATGGTGGTGGTGGCGGTGGTGTGGTGCTGTGTGGCGGTGGTGGTGGTGGTGGTGGTGGCGTTGACGGGCGTCAACGCCCGGTGATGGTGGTGGTGGTGGTGGTGGACGTGGTGTGTGATGGTGTGTGGTGGTGGTGGTGTGTGGTGGTGGTAGTGGTGATGGTGGTGGTGGTGGTGACGGGCGTCAACACCCGGTGGTGATGGTGGTGGTGGTGGTTGCATACACAAACACATACACACACATACACACACACATACAGGCATACACATGCACGTACATGCACGCACACGCACACACATACCCACAGACTCATACACGCACACGCGTACACACATAAGTACACACATACACACACACTTATTGCGCACTGCGCCGCAAGGTCAATAGGGCTGAAAATACGCTTTTATACTACTAA
Source organism: Hanleya hanleyi (assembly GCA_036873755.1). Classification (NCBI taxonomy): domain Eukaryota; kingdom Metazoa; phylum Mollusca; class Polyplacophora; order Lepidopleurida; family Hanleyidae; genus Hanleya; species Hanleya hanleyi. Next base: position 74,687 of record JAVTVY010031843.1, read on the forward strand.
TCAATCCTTCACTGCCCCAAATTGCCCACTTTCGCTACCACTCGTACTGATGACGTCACCGATGACGTCACAGATGAGGCGAACATCCCTCAAATCGGGGTCTACACCCCGAGAGCTACAAAATGACACCTCCCACTACACAATCGGACCAAGGATGGTCCATCTCTACACCAAATACCATCCTGCACTGCCTCAAAATGCCCACATTTGCTACTACTCGTACTGATGACGTCACCAATGACGTCACAGATGCTGTGGACAGCCCTCAAATCGAGATGTACACCCCGAGAGCTACAAAATGACACATCCCAGGACGCATTCGGACCAAGGATGGTCCATCTCGACACCAAATACCTTCCTGCACTGCCCCAAAATGGCCACTTTACTTACTACAACCAACTGCGCATGCGCAAATTGACGCGACTTGCATTTAAAAACACGCCATTCTGACTCTACGCCACACAAGCTTCACTTTGACACCTTCCACGACCCATTCGGACCCATAGCGGTCCATCTCTATCCCAAACAAACACCCACATACCCCCCCCCCAATGCCTGCTTTCTATACTACGGCCGGACTGCGCATGCGCAGAATATCGAAAACGGACGAAGTATTAGTCCAGTCGGACGCTCCTTCACGAGAGCTTCAAACTAAGACCTCACACGATATCATAGGATCATTAGGGGCTCACCTATAACCCAAAACGTCCACCCAGTATGGGCCTATACCCCCATAGCCATGCAGTATAGGCCTAAGGGCTTACCCGGGCCTCGCTGAACTTTTTCCAAAAATTTCACCGTTTCGTTTCGAAACCCTTCCCATCGTGTTCTAAATGACGAGACGTGAAAAACAAATCCAAGCAACCCATATCACAATGAACGTGTGTGAATTTCCCAGGTTGAATCTATACCCACATATAGCCAGTATGGAGCTATATGAGCCTATATACAAGCCTACCCGGTTCTTTTCGAAAAATTTCACCGTTTCGTTTCGAAACCCTTCCCATCGTGTTCTAAATGACGAGACGAGAAAAACAAATCCAAACAACCCATATCACAATGAACGTGTGTGGATTTCCCAGATTGGACCTATACCCCCATATAGCCAGTATGGGACTATATGAGCCTATATGGTAATTTTCCAAAAATTTCACCGTTGCGCTCCGAGACCCTTCCCATCGTGTTCTAAATGACGAGACGTGAAAAACAAATCCAAACAACCCATATCACAATGAACGTGTGTGGATTTCCCAGATTGGACCTATACCCCCATATAGCCAGTATGGGACTATATGGGCTATATGGTACTTTTCCAAAAATTTCACCGTTTCGTAAAGTGGCCATTTTGGGGCAGTGCAGGAAGGTATTTGGTGTCGAAATGGACCATCCTTGGTCCGAATGCGTCCTGGGAGGTGTCATTTTGTAGCTCTCGGAGTGTAGACCCCGATTTGAAGGATGTTCGCCTCATCTGTAACGTCATTAGTACGAGTGTTAGCGAAAATGGGCATTTTGGGGCAGTGAAGGATTGATTAGTAGTATAAAAGCGCATTTTGAGCCCTATTGACCTTTTGGCGCAATGCGCAATAACCGTGTGTGCGTGTGTGTGCGCGCGCGTGTGCGTGTATGCGTGCGTGTGTGTATGCATGTGTGCATGCGCCTGTGTGCGCGTGCGTACATGTGCGTGTGTGTTTATGCGTGTGTGTGTGTGTGTGTGTTGGTGCATGGGTGCGTGTGTGTATCTGTGTGTGTGCGTGTGTGTGTGTGTGCGTCTGGGTGTGCTTGCGAGTGTGTGTATGCGTGTGGGTATGCGTGCGTGTGTATGTATATGTGTACTTGAGTGTGTACGCGTGTGCGTGTATGCGTCTGTGTGTATGTGTGTGCGTGTGCTTGCATGTACGTGCATGTGTATGCCTGTGTGTGTGTGTGTATGTGTCTGTGTATGCGTGTGTGTGTATGCAACCACCACGACCACCACCGGGTGTTGACGCCCGTCACCACCACCACCACCACCATCACCATTACCACCATCACACACCATCACACACCACCACCACCACACCCCACCACCACCACCACCACCACCGGGCGTTGACAAGAGCTCGGAAGTGGCATTTGCATACGACCTCTGTGAGGTCACTTCCGCTTCCGTTCACGTGACCGGAACTGATCTTTGACCCCTGCGCGCAATTTTTATCCGGTATTGTTAGCGCGCGCAGAGGTCATATGCAAATGCCACTTCCGAGCTCTCAGCTTCACACGCTTTGAGCTCCAAGAGCTCCGATCCAAGAGCTCTGCCACACGGGAGCTCCCACCACCATCGGGCGTTGACGCCCGTCAACGCCCGGTGGTGGTGGTGGTGGTGGTGGAATGTGGTGGTGGTGGTGTGTGTGTGTGTGGTGGTAGTGTGTGGTGTTGGTGGTGGTGTATGTACATATAAGAATGAACCGGGCATAGGGTACACCAGGGCGTGTGTGCCCAGTGATGGTGGTGGTGGCGGTGGTGTGGTGCTGTGTGGCGGTGGTGGTGGTGGTGGTGGTGGCGTTGACGGGCGTCAACGCCCGGTGATGGTGGTGGTGGTGGTGGTGGACGTGGTGTGTGATGGTGTGTGGTGGTGGTGGTGTGTGGTGGTGGTAGTGGTGATGGTGGTGGTGGTGGTGACGGGCGTCAACACCCGGTGGTGGTGGTAGTGGTGGTGGTTGCATACACAAACACATACACACACACATACACACACACATACAGGCATACACATGCACGTACATGCACGCACACGCACACACATACACACAGACTCATACACGCACACGCGTACACACATAAGTACACACATACACACACACTTATTGCGCACTGCGCCGCAAGGTCAATAGGGCTGAAAATACGCTTTTATACTACTAATCAATCCTTCACTGCCCTAAATTGCCCACTTTCGCTACCACTCGTACTGATGACGTCACCGATGACGTCACAGATGAGGCGAACATCCCTCAAATCGGGGTCTACACCCCGAGAGCTACAAAATGACACCTCCCACTACACAATCGGACCAAGGATGGTCCATCTCTACACCAAATACCATCCTGCACTGCCTCAAAATGCCCACATTTGCTACTACTCGTACTGATGACGTCACCAATGACGTCACAGATGCTGTGGACAGCCCTCAAATTGAGATGTACACCCTGAGAGCTACAAAATGACACATCCCAGGACGCATTCGGACCAAGGATGGTCCATCTCGACACCAAATACCTTCCTGCACTGCCCCAAAATGGCCACTTTACTTACTACAACCAACTGCGCATGCGCAAATTGACGCGACTTGCATTTAAAAACACGCCATTCTGACTCTACGCCACACAAGCTTCACTTTGACACCTTCCACGACCCATTCGGACGCATAGCGGTCCATCTCTATCCCAAACAAACACCCACATACCCCCCCCCCCAATGCCTGCTTTCTATACTACGGCCGGACTGCGCATGCGCAGAATATCGGAAACGGACGAAGTATTAGTCCAGTCGGACGCTCCTTCACGAGAGCTTCAAACTAAGACCTCACACGATATCATAGGATCATTAGGGGCTCACCTATAACCCAAAACGTCAACCCAGTATGGGCCTATACCCCCATAGCCATGCAGTATAGGCCTAAGGGCTTACCCGGGCCTCGGTGAACTTTTTCCAAAAATTTCACCGTTTCGTTTCGAAACCCTTCCCATCGTGTTCTAAATGACGAGACGTGAAAAACAAATCCAAGCAACCCATATCACAATGAACGTGTGTGAATTTCCCAGGTTGAACCTATACCCACATATAGCCAGTATGGAGCTATATGAGCCTATATACAGGCCTACCCGGTTCTTTTCGAAAAATGTCACCGTTTCGCTTCGAAACCCTTCCCATCGTGTTCTAAATGACGAGACGAGAAAAACAAATCCAAACAACCCATATCACAATGAACGTGTGTGAATTTCCCAGATTGGACCTATACCCCCATATAGCCAGTATGGGACTATATGGGCTATATGGTACTTTTCCAAAAATTTCACCGTTTCGTTTCGAAACCCTTCCAATCGTGTTCTAAATGACGAGACGTGAAAAACAAATTCAAGCAATCCATATCACAATGAACGTGTGTGAATTTCCCTTGTTGAACCTATACCCCCATATATCCCGTATAGGACTATATGAGCCTATATACAGGCCTACCCGGTACTTTTCGAAAAATGTCACCGTTTCGCTTCGAAACCCTTCCCATCGTGTTCTAAATGACGAGACGAGGAAAGCAAATCCAAACAACCCATATCACAATGAACGTGTGTGAATTTCCCAGGTTGAACCTATACCCAAATATAGCCAGTATGGAGCTATATGAGCCTATATACAGGCCTACCCAGTACTTTTCGAAAATTTTCACCGTTTCGCTTCGAAACCCTTCCCATCGTGTTCTAAATGACGAGACGAGGAAAACAGATCCAAACAACCCATATCACGATGAGCGTGTGTGAATTTCCCAGGTTGGACCTATACCCCCATATAGCCAGTATGGAGCTATATTGGCTTTTTGGTACTTTTCCAAAAATTTCACCGTTTCGCTCGGAGACCCTTCCCATCGCGTTCTAAATGACGAGACGTGAAAAACAAATCCAAGCAACCCATATCACAATGAACGTGTGTGAATTTCCCAGGTTGAACCTATACCCACATATAGCCAGTATGGAGCTATATGAGCCTATATACAGGCCTACCCGGTACTTTTCGAAAAATGTCACCGTTTCGCTTCGAAACCCTTCCCATCGGGTTCTAAATGACGAGACGAGAAAAACAAATCCAAACAACCCATATCACAATGAACGTGTGTGAATTTCCCAGATTAGACCTATACCCCCATATAGCCAGTATGGAGCTATATGGGCTATATGGTACTTTTCCCAAAATTTCACTGTTTCGCTCGGGGACCCTTCCCATCGTGTTCTAAATGACGAGACGAAAAAAACAAATCCAAACAACCCATATCACAATGAACGTGTGTGAATTTCCCAGGTTGAACTTATACCCCCATATAGCCAGTATAGGACTACATGGGACGACATACAGACCTCGGTGACTTTTCCCAAAAATTTCACCGATTCGTTCCGGGACCCCTCCCATTGTGTTTTTCTCGACGAGACGAGAAAAACGAGACCCCACAACCCATAGTAACAGCCACAAAAAAAATTGACCACCCCTCCCCCCATATAGCCAGTATGAGCCTATATACAGACCTCTGTGATTTTTCCCCAAAATTTCACCGATTCGCTCCGGGACCCCTCCCATTGTGCTTTTCTCGACAAGACGAGAAAAACGAGACCCCACAACCCATAGTAACACCCACAAAAAAAATTGACCACCCCTCCCCCCATATAGCCAGTATGGAGCTATATGAGCCTATATACAGGCCTACTCAGTACTTTTCGAAAATTTTCACCGTTTCGCTTCGAAACCCTTCCCATCGTGTTCTAAATGACGAGACGAGGAAAACAGATCCAAACAACCCATATCACGATGAGCGTGTGTGAATTTCCCAGGTTGGACCTATACCCCCATATAGCCAGTATGGAGCTATATTGGCTTTTTGGTACTTTTCCAAAAATTTCACCGTTTCGCTCGGGGACCCTTCCCATCGCGTTCTAAATGACGAGACGTGAAAAACAAATCCAAGCAACCCATATCACAATGAACGTGTGTGAATTTCCCAGGTTGAACCTATACCCACATATAGCCAGTATGGAGCTATATGAGCCTATATACAGGCCTACCCGGTACTTTTCGAAAAATTTCACCGTTTCGCTCGGGGACCCTTCCCATCGTGTTCTAAATGACGAGACGAGAAAAACAAATCCAAACAACCCATATCACAATGAACGTGTGTGAATTTCCCAGGTTGGACCTATACCCCCATATAGCCAGTATGGAGCTATATGGGCTATATGGTACTTTTCCAAAAATTTCACCGTTTCGCTCGGGGACCCTTCCCATCGTGTTCTAAATGACGAGACGTGAAAAACAAATCCAAGCAACCCATATCACAATGAACGTGTGTGAATTTCCCAGGTTGAACCTATACCCACATATAGCCAGTATAGGACTACATGGGACGACATACAGACCTCGGTGACTTTTCCCAGTAAAATTTTCACCGATTCGTTCCGGGACCCCTTCATTGTGTTTTTCGACGAGACGAGAAAACGAGACCCACAACCCATAGTAACAGCCACAAAAAAAAAATTGACCACCCCTCCCCCATATAGCCAGTATGAGCCTATATACAGACCTCGGTGATTTTTCCCAAAAATTTCACCGATTCGCTCCGGGACCCCTCCCATTGTGTTTTTCTCGGCGAGATGAGAAAAACGAGACCCCACAACCCATAGTAACACCCACAAAAAAAATTGACCACCCCTCCCCCCATATAGCCAGTATGAGCCTATATACAGACATACCCGGTACTTTTCCCAAAAATTTCACCGCTTCGCTCCGAGACCCCTCCCATTGTCATTTTCTTGGAGAGACGAAAAAACGAGACCCCACAACTCATAGTAAAGCTCACCAAACAAAATTGATCCCCCGCCCATATAGCCAGTATGGAGCTATATGGGGATATACCCATACAGGCATTTCCCCGTATATTGTATATTTTACGAGTCCGTGTTCCGCTTTTTTAATTTATTTATTTATTTATTTATTATTTGTTTATTTATTTATTTATTTATTTATTTATTCTGTGAAAACACCCATGACATGACTGAAAAGACACGGACGTGAGCGACATTGTGGGAAAACCCCACAGACAGGTTTATGTCGCCCAGAACCAAAGCAACATTTGACAAACGTACATTTACCAGCCCAACCCTCTTCATCAAGCATAATCAACATACAGATATTTTATATCACCGTGTTATAGATACAAAATGGACTTTTGATTTTGATTTTAAAATGGTGTTTTATTTTATTTATTTATTTAGTTTCAACTATACCGTTGGCTGTTAACAATGTGAACTATTTTTCGATAACTAATCATGGGTTCATTCCATTTGCGTGCACTTCGTCATTCATAAGAAAGTAGACTGAAAATGGATATACACTCCCAGGGTCTGTCTTACCGCGTTTAGAAGACCCATATGCTTACATATTGGGGTTCATTCAACCTCCGAACAGGGTTGTCTCTCATTATGCCATACAGGACCCCCCTGCCAGAATTCAAATATTCATGTAGCCCAGAACCAAAAACATCATTTTGTAAACGTACATTTAGCAGGCCAGTCTTCTGTGTCAAACATACTCGATATAATGCTATTTGATTCCGCCCTGGTATAGACGGTTTTGGTTTCAATTAAAAATGATTTTTGTTTTCTTCCAAAAATAAATTCCATTGTCTCTTAACAAGGTGAACGGTTTTTCGATAATCAATTATGGGCTCGTTCATGACTAGTGCTGTCTGCAAACCATGTTCAGCTATAGGCTGTGGTGAATTAGGCACAATATTGCTGCCTGATTCAGGAATAATTAGAAATCACGCCAGTGGCTTCTTTCTGGGGCCTGCCCATTTGCGTACACTTCGTCATCCATAAGATGGCTTGCGAATCGTGTGTCTCCATTATCGCGGAGCGATATCCGGTACTTTACCGTATTCTGTTCGGCCTTCATCCGGCGGAGAACAGACTCCACAAATCTGATAAATTACAGGTTTTCATACCACTTCGGAAACAGATATTGCCTGGGCTTGCAAAATATATAGGTATGAATAACTTTCGTATCATCCAAGGGGTGTGGTAGATCTGTAATTTTGAGCAAGTAGGACAGCACATGACTCGAAAATGGCGGGTTACGTTGGGGTAACGTCGGTAGACTTTAGCTGATTGGCTGACCAATTCACGTGGTATTGATTTCTGAGAATTTCCTCTTGCAGTTACCGAAAGTAGGCTGAAAATGTATACACACGATCCCAGGGTCAGTCTTACCGCGTATAGATGACCCAGATGGTTACAGGTTGGGGCCTGCCGAAAGTACATTCATATCCCGCGAGATTCGTTTCTTCGTGAAGATTTGGCGCAGCCTGTAACCATCTGGGTCATCTATACGCGGTAAGACTGACCCTGGGATCGTGTGTATCCATGCTCAGCCTACTTTCGGCAACTGCAAGAGGGAATTTCCAGTAATCAATACAACGTCAGCCAATCAGCTAAAGTCTACCGACGTAACCCCAACGTAACCCGCCATTTTCGAGTCATGTGATGTCCTACTTGTTCAAAATTACAGATCTACCACATCTCTTGGATGATACGAAAGTTTTTCATATACCTATATCTTTTGTAAGCCCAGGCAATATCTGTTTTCGAAGTGGTATGAAAACCTGTAATTTATCAGACTTCTCCACTCTGTTCTCCGCCGGATGAAGGCCGAACAGAATCCGGTAAATTACCGGATGTCGCTCCGAGATAATGGAGACACACGATTGGCGAAGTGTACGCAAATGGATTTGGGGGTGATTAGACGCGTCAACCTCCGAACAGGGTTATCTCCACTTCTGGCAGTCGATCGACCCTACCGTCATTCACTTATACAGGCAAGCTCTACCATGCATTCATTACGCGCCTCTCCATTTAACGCTGTGAGGGTCTCACAAACTTGGCCGGAGTTGACCCAAGGTCATCTGTTGCCACAGTAAACGAACATGACGACCGTCTAACTGGACGAATTAATATCAGCCGCGATTCACCGATATATATTTCCGCAACATATAGTTCTAGGGTTATTTGTCAAAAAGCTGCCTTCAAACAGTGTGACAGTGCTGTTTTGAAATATATTGAATATCTGTTGAGTATAATTCAAGATAAATATAGGCCTACGTTTTGCGATCAGTAAAACAGTCAGACAAAACAGTTCTTGGTGTCTGCAGGAATCCTGCAAAAGATGGCGAGACCCTATACAGGGCGTAAATACAGCGTAGCGCAAAGCACCCTGGGAGAGGATGTTATACAGGGCGAAAAAAACGCCCTAGCATTCTCCACACAGTGGGTCTTCACCAAGCCATGTATCCATTGACGGAGATTAAAGGTGCGAGAGTATCCGAAAAGCTCTGTATCGCAACAACTTGAATCAACCAAAAATAATCAACTGCAGCGCATTTGGGGGATTCGGCAGACAAAAGAAAACAAACAATCGGTGACTATCGGTAATTAAATAACTGTTCATCTCTTTACAGCAACAACAACACTATGTCAAAGCTAACGGTCGTTTGTTTGAAAACAAATAAGCAATGTTTATTTTTCAGAATCAATTAATTCTCACCGCACATTCACATCTGCAAAATTAAATTTCTCAGTATTTAGTATGCTGATAAGGACTGTTTGACTGGTAAGATTCAAGTAGTGTGAATAGCAGTAGGAATGATAAAATAATCCAGGAAGGACAAACCAGGAAGGATGATGAGTAGCCACTAGTATCCTGTCGTAGCAGGAGGAGTTGTATATCTTATCAAACTGTGGTAGTTCTCAAGGGACAAATGAGTCGATACATTGGTTATGTTTTATCTCACGTCTGTGTGTGTTGGCGGGAGTGTGGGAGGAGTCAACAAGCGCTTCTCCATATTAACTGCGATTCAAGTTTCTTTTCTAAATTAAACAGAACTGGTGATATATATGTACACCTGTCAATGGGCCTGGACCCCGAATTTCACCGATCGGCACCTTCCGAACATTCTACTGTTATTTGAAAAGATATATGTCTGTAGATATGTAAAATCTATATTTAATTACTTCTTGAAAACCCTATAAACGAATCCACCACCTCAAGTGGTATTGGACCAATAGTTCAACAATAATTTTTTTAAGCTGGCGACGCCGAGACTATTTCAGACAGATATTTCTCTGCGGACTAGATTTTATATAGTTATCAAGATCTCGTAATAATGTGTCTACACTTACGCTCTCCCAACTCCAAGTGGGTCCCGCAATGCCCATCGTTAACTGACGTAAATCGTTTCCCAACTTGTGTATATAGTTTTGCATCACTACCCAATTTGGACCTCATTCATATTTGTTTCGGGAATACTATGTTCACCCAAATGATGTTTGTCCCTGTCTCACATCTTGACGTAATGCTTGATTACCATGTATTCATTTCATATGTTTTCCCAAACTCTAAAAATGAGAAAATGGGCCGCCATGAATAAAAATACAGAAATTGCAGACTAAATGGCCCTTCGTCGGTCATATATTAATTACAGACGTTAAAATTATCCCTATGGAGCCTCAAAATCACCTGAAATCGAGGGTCAGAAAGATGGGCATTTCCGTCATAATAGACCCCGTGTATACCAGTGTCACAGGATAACAGTGTCAGATCTATGTATCCTTCCCAAGCAAGCTTCCCCTACGATTACCCATCCTAGGCGTAATTTCTGTGCGTATGGCGTATTAGGAGCACCGACTCGTTGGCTCTGAACGTGATGTGCCTCCAACAGATCTCTGCCAATTAGAAGTAGTATCTCGGCTTGATCATCCAGCTGTGGAATGTGTCTGGCGATGTCTTTGAGATGCTCAAAGTGCTCCGCAACTTGGGGAATAGGGATTTCACTTCTGATGTTTGGAATCTGATTGCATTCTATGAGTGAAGGAAGTTTCAGACGGTCATTGTGGTCAATCGACTCTATCACGTAACCAGTGGCTCTCCTACCAGTGGTCTTTATACTTCCCGCACAAGATGAAAGGGTGTATGGAATCTCCTTACTGTTGATATTCATCAAATCGAAAAATCCAGACTTTGCTAGTGACAGATTGCTTTGGTCGTCTAACAAAGCATACATTTTGTGAGAAAGTTCGGGGTGTCTGTCGGGGTACACAGTCTTAGCACAGGATTTTCCACTGAACTTTTCCCCACAAATTTGTGTACAGTTACTTGTGACAGAAGATGTTTCCTTTGTTTCGGTAGATTTCTCCCCGCCATGCTTTGGCGAAGATACACCAGAGTCAGATTTTCTCATATCTGTAGACTGGGTATGGAGTGCGGTTGCATGTTTTTGACTGTGGCACTCTCCACACTCGACAGTTTCCTTACATGCGCGGAACATTTGGTCAGTCGAAGCGCAGCATTTAAAACAGATGCCATTTGTCTTCAGAAATTCTTTGCGATCGCGGATCGGCTTGGCTCGAAAGCCTCTGCAGTCGTTGAGAGAATGGTTGATATTGTGTAGGGGGCACCGTTGACTTGGACTTAAACATTCATCTTTGCGCTGTTGTGAAATCTCCGTCTTTCGGGTGAAAACAGCAGTTTTCTGATTTCCCTTGTTGTCTTTTTTAGTGACAGCTGATGAGGGTGGTTCTCCATATACGAAGCTAGGGTCATTTTTAGTTTTGCTAACATCTCGGATGAAGTCTGCGAAAAAGGTGAATGGAGGAAACGTAACCCCATGAGCCTTCTTGTATTTCAAGGCGGCTGTTGTCCATTTCTCCTGTACGCCACAGGGTAGTTTTCTGACAATAGGGATGATGCCTGTTGATGAATCAAAGTAAGCTAGAAGAGGTCGGTAGCTTTCATCTTCCTTGGCAGACTCGATTTCGGAAAGTATGTCGGCAAGATCGTAGAGCTTTTTATAATCTTTGTACGATAGCTTAGGAAAGTCCGAAAGCTTTTTCTTTAATGCTGCTTCTACCATTTCGGGGCTTCCAAATCTCTCGTCCAATCGCTCCCAGATGCGCGCCCGCTCACTGGCCGGGTTTCTGGCATTTGATGTTCGGATGCTTATGGCATGCTTCGACGATTCAGGTCCTAACCATTTCACCAATAAATCCAATTCCTCCATGGGTGAAACCTGAAGCTCTTGTACTATGTTGAGGAAACCAGATTTCCATGCACAGTAGGTTTCGGGTTTGTCGTCCTTCTTCAAGATGAAACGGGTGATCTCGGATGTGACCATAACTTCAGGGGATGGCATAAAGGGTGGTGGCGGTGGCACCGTGAACATTGCTGGATGATGTGGAATTTGGTTTACTTGAGGAGGATTATTTGCACCAAAGCATTGTTCTCCAGACGGGAAAACATTGTTATGGGTTGGATGGGGATCGGTGAAATCTTGGTGAGCAAGGATAGTTGGATCTTGAAGGCCCGACACGTATTCTTCAGTCTTTTCCATCGCTGTTTGTTCAGGGATGTAATCTCTTGGGTTTACACTTGGTGATTGTCTACTCTGGTTATCAAAGTTTTCCAGTGCCTCAACTTCAGCCTGAGCAGCAGCTGCTTCTCGCTGTTGTTTCAGTAATTCCAAGTCCGCTTCTAATTCTGCCCTTTCCCGTTGAACTTTGGCAGTCTTTTCGTTCAGTTCAGCATGTTGTTTTTTGATGTCTGATTCCTTGGCTGCAAATTGGACCCTTGTGTGGGCTGCCTCTGTCCTAGCGCGCTTCTGAGCTAAGATCGAAGAAGTTCTCGAATCCTGTGATCCGATAGATTTTGAACGTTGGGATGATCTAGAATGATGGGAAATGCTCCCCAGAATGCATTGCAGTTGGTTATCCAAGAGGCTTAAAGCCTGGTCGATGATGTCATCATTGGCTTTCCTTACAGCCTCATGCATCAATAATTCCATTTGGGACTCCTTGGTGTTAGTCTGGATCAAATAAACCATAAAGTCAGCTGAGTGTTTCTTGTAGACATCAAGGAATTTGGTAAGTTGTTTTTCCTGTTGTCGTAACTGTAATACATCCACGTTTCCATCTATGACATCCGGTAGTAGATTTTCAACAGATTTCCATGACTTCTGAAGTTTAGCAAGGAAATCATTTCGAGTAGTAGTGAAGAGTTTTCTCCCCTTATCTGTTAAGGTTCTCACACGTTTGGCTCGACCCAAAGCAGTGTTGAGATCTGTCATATTCAAGCTGTCGTCAACCTGAGAGCCTAAGCCTTGTAAAGTTTCTTCTAAGTGGGACATACTGATGTACTTGCAATTGGGATGCAAGGTGAAACCAAGTTACAGTTTAATAGTGGCAGTGTAATATAGGCGGCGACCAAATGTCAGGGTCCAGTGACTATTGACGAGTGTCCTGTGCCTTGTTATTACATGCGGTCTCCAGTGTCCGGGACAAATACCTTCTCAGCTGATGTTGGGTTGTTTTACTATACTGTCTTATCTCATATGCTGATGAAGATGTTAACAGTTTAGATAACCTCTGCTGAACAAACGCCTGGACGTCTTGTTTGTACATGTAGAATTTAATCGTGGAAGATCAAGATGGTCTACAGTATGGCTAAGAGAGAGCGAGCGAGATAAAACAACCGTGGTTGGCTGAGGGTATTGTAATGGAGCGAAAGTGTTGAAAGGGGAGAGACGAGTGTCGAGCGGCCCTTTCCATCACATTTTACTGGAGCAGACTGATTATTACCTCCAAACACAAAAGAGTTACACAACACAATAACGTGTCAACTACACGATCTGAAGCGAAACAAAAACTGTTTTTGAGGAAACAGCACAGGTGGCATTAAGACTGCTTGGTTACAAGCAGGCACCATCCATCTTAATTTTATCCAGCCAATTTCTACGTTCCCACTTCGAACCTGCCTTGATTTATCTGACCCCTTCAGTGTTCAAAATCCGAGGTGTAAATTTCCCCTACTAACGACAGAAGAACCAATCAGAACGTACACATCGATTGCGAGTGAAGTCACGTAGAGTGACATCATCCTCTATTAGCGGCGTCTTTCCTCCTAATAAGGTGCCCACTATTTAGGTCAGCCAATCAATAACGCTCTTGTGCGACCCATTTCGAATTACAAATGTTTTCGACGTCAGTGACGTATCGTATCTATTTATAAGTTATTTGAACATTGAAGGTGTCCAGACATATCAAGGGAAGTTCTAAGGGGGAACGTAGAGATTGGCTGGATATAATGAAGATGGCACCATCGTGATATGATAGAAATTGATGAAAGCGACAAATATAGAGTTGGTAAATTCCCCCTCGCTCCCCCAACACTCATACCTAATTTGTGAAGGTGAAATTGTGACGGTGGTCTTTAGCCCCAAGGTTCAAACACTGTACATAGCGATGTTGAGCTATAGTGAATTTCAACTATTGCTATTTACGTTGAAACAACGTTGTATCACAACGTTTGTGCAACAACATTGTATCTTTGTCACAACGTATCATCAACGTTTGTCAGCTGAGATGTCACTCTTGCTTGCGAGACTGTTACCGTGTTTACAGTGACGTATAAATTGTCTCTACGTCAAGCGATTCACGAGTTTTAAGAAGAGAGACGGACGAACAGACATTGAACATTTAAAGCTAAATATATACGGTCCGTTCAAGAGACTACATTGTGCTCTCTGAATATGAGCCACATGTTGAATTTACTTAGTATTAATCTCCTGTGTATAATATTTAGGTCACACACAATAGGACTAGTAGTGGGTTTTTTCGTTGATCTGGTATTTCAGGACCTATAAACGACGTCCACTTAACCGGAGATAGATAATCATGGCTTGTGTGTTGTTTAGAAACCAATACGAGTGTTTTCGTACAATTGCTCCAGCTCTGTCTGAAATATGTCAAGTAACAAGGGGAATAACCGTTAACTGTTCAGTGGTTTTCTTGTAAAACTGCTGGTGTCGTGATAATCCTGTATCAAATATATATGTTGGCCAATATTAAATACCAAAATATTCCACATACCATGCCTAATACAAATATGATATTTCTTTATACGGACAGTGTGAATTAAAAAGAACAATTAGATAAACAAAGCTTCTCGACACTGTCAACAGAAGTCAACAAAGAAAAAAAACATTGTTAAAATGTAATCATATAAACTGTATATAAGCATTGCTTCAATAAATGCCAGAAATTGGAATAAGAATAAGTAATATATTTTTTCTATTTATCAATATAACTGTCACGAACAAGATGTCAGTCAGGCACAGAAAAGGATGTGTTCGGTTTGGATGGATTTTTCCACATCGGCGTCGCTCTCTGTTGGTCTATTGTCTGGCTCCGAGCCGGCCGGTATATTGTGACGTAATGCTCCGGTATTCCCCAAACCATTGTCAGTCCGTCGAGGCCAGTCTGATGGGAACTTCTGGTTCATATTCTCATACAGTTACCGTATATATTTTACGACCCAGCTATTTACGACCAATAATCAGCTATATTAATATATAAACTCACACAAAACCTGCCAAATGTCTGTCAAAAGTTCAGCGAACAATAAATAGAAAAGTAATTGCAAAAACATATTGGCACAAGCGTAATCACATGGGGAAACAAAGTGTCACCACTTGCTGAGGGTCATTTCCTGAAGAAAACGAGATTATGTTCAAGTTGAAAAACTGTAAACATCTACATTAGATGCAAATGGTGAAATGAGTATAGCCATATTGTGATGACGAACATAGAAGAATGGCATAATTGCTGTGAACCAGGAATTTTCGGTTTTTGGCCTAACAGGTCTTGGTTTTAGACAAGTTTACGTTCTAACTTTTCCGTTCATCGTTACAACATTTAATGTGTGTAATTAATGATTTGCACTGCTGGATCGTCACAATATTCAACTACTGGATAATTTATGTGGCTGTACATGTGCGTGTGTTGTGGGTGTGAAACTCTATTCGCAAATTATAATAACATAAAGGGATTATTTGCGTTAGCGGTTCGCTGTTTTTATTTCATGTCACTATTACTTTAAAGACCATAATCAAGATGGAAAAAATAACGAAAAAATATATATTTTTTTCGATTTTGGGAGTCGAACCTCAAAATCGGTGCTCCTTTAATCTACAGTCCGACACTAACCATTCGGCCAAACAGCTGTTACAATCACCAGCTGGAGGAATCATGTGCCGAATGGCAGTGAACTGCACCCTTCCAGGGCATTCCAACCGTTTTGACATATTTCAATATTATGAAAATATGACACCTTTAGCCAAAACGATTATTAAGTATCATTTAGGATCAAACCCACCGAATTTGGATATCTTTGACTCGTTCTGGTTAAAGGTGTCATATTTTACATATGAAAGGAATTCCCTCCAAGAATATCACAGAAAATTGCAAAAAGAAACAAATGCCTATTTTCTAATACTCATAATATTTTGTTGACTCATCTCTTCTCGGTAAAAATTCAGAATACGAAAATTCAGCATTTTCTTTCTGAAGCTGATAACGTTTGAAGTAAACGCGAGTAAATTATATTTTCGGTTTATAAACGCAACACACTGAGGAAAAAATTACGTCCAAATCGAACGCCTCCTTTCTAAACACTAAGGCAGGTTACCCGAAAACAAACTATATTGATCGAAAAGTTTTCTGCAGACTAAGTATTTTCAGTATTGTTTCCCTTCTTTCTGCGTTGTGTGGCTTACCAATAAATGCTTGGTGATGTTTAGCCGTTGTTCTTGCATGAAATTGCATAAACGGCTGTTTCGCGTACATTTTAGGTGGGTTACTATGTTTGACTGATATGAAATTTCTGGATTGTGAAACTTATATTGGTATACACTTGGTAACATAGATAAACTTCTTATTCCATTTTCTATTCCAGGCATAGTCTGTATTGTAGCAGTAGTTATATAAATTTTTATATATTTCAACAAAGTGTGCTTATTATTTACTGACACCTGCTAACAGTGCCTTTGTTTTTGTAGTTATGCTCTTCAATTTACACTGTTCATGATTGATTGAAATTGTAGTTTAAGGGCCGCTTCCCATACGGATTTCGCGGCCCATCAACTCGATGTTTTATTTAAATTTCACGGTACATTTCTTTGTTAATTTGAGATCTTTTGCAGCGCTAGATATTAAAATAAATAATTAAATAATGAATAACAATAACAATGAGGAAATATAAATACTAGTAGAGAAGAGTCGCCATGTACAAGTCGTTAAGTCTGTTATTGGTTTTTATACTGGAAAATATTTGTTATAATCGCATGGATGATTCCTTGTCTCGGTACCCCATAGTACGCACAAAGCCGTCCAGAAAAAACTGGAAGAACCAGGGCGTTTTCAGGATTCTTCGAGACGGCTTCCCTAACGACGCCCTTGGGAACAGGGTGGGTCCTTCCAGAAATCTGTGCCTGTAACAATTGCTTGGAGTGTGTAGTGGGGTACAGAACGGCAGGTCTACGTCCATTACACTGTTCATATCGAGTGGCGTCGCATTTGTATTCAACATGATGGTATGAGAACTATTTTGGTATATGATATTGGTCTGATTGGCCAGTCGCGACACTCCTCTGGCGAGAGAGGTCACACATTGATCAGCTGACCAATCAGAACTGAGAAAGAAGCGGGCCGTCATCTTGCTGTGCCGGGTTGAATGGACAGTCGGGTTGGATTTTGAATCGCCCGGCAAAGATATAAAATTGAACAAATGTACTAATTTGACGACGGGAATATATAGAGTAACTACTTTCCAAGCAACTTCGGCAGGGATCGCACGCATTCGTCTTCGTCGATAAAGGTGCTTAAAACGGATGTAAATTTGCTTTCATGGTTCATGCGTACTGTTTTGGGATTAAATGCGAATGGATTTGTACAGACAAGGCAAAGACTTGTTTCATTATTTAACACCCAGTCGACTAAAATATCGCGACAGAATAGATGAGTGAATCGGCCTCCGACTGCATCTCGTAATTATTTCACAGGATTTGCAACAGAATAACAATAAAGCCTAATAACCGTATAGTAGAATATTTAATTTTGTAAATGAAGGGTTCTTTGAATTGGTTCAAATCTACAATTAGATCGGCCTCTATCCTCCTCTATCCTCTGCGCCCGTTATCTGTCAATCCCCTTCCGTCACGAGCGCTTCAAATTGACATCCCACATGACCATTTGGACCACGGATGTTCCACTTCTACCTCAAAACGTCCACACATGTATACTCCACCAATGTGCCTTCGCAGAATGATGACATTTCCACTGAAAACCAACCCACGAGCTCGTCAAACTGACACCAAAGCGACCCATTTGGACTCCGATTGGTCCACCTCTACTCCAAAATATCCACTTAAATGCCCCTTTTCAATACTCGCAGAATGATGACATTTCCACTGAAAACCACCCCAGTCGGACTCTACACCACGAGCGCTTCAATATTGCACACCACTCGTCTTCTGTCATGGCTCGGCTCAACTCGACCTCAAAACGTCCAATCCAGGCCTACGGAGATTGTCGGAGATTATCGGACAATCCCGAAGCACTTCTGTTCATATGACCGTAACCGGAACCGGTCACGCGACGTGGTCGCCACAAAAGTAAGTCAATCGGACCAAAGATCAGCTTTCTATACTACTACGGTGACCTGTGATCGTCAGAGCAAATTGCTAAGATCTGAAACAAGCGCTTTAATTATTTTATAAAATTTCGATCCAAGTATATTCGATTTACCCAGGCGCACTCCATGATGCAACTGTGACCCGTAGATTTGTGAAACGCACTGGTATGATAACACAAAACACAAATTTAGACACATTTCTATGGCAGGTCAAGTGTTGCAATATTCAATAATATATTGTTCCATTCAATCCAACATATATCCATTCAATTCTTATTACATTTATATTCAATAACTACAAATATATGCAAAGAATTCATACATGTCCTTTTGGAATCTATATTTATATGCAATGACTTAAAATTTGTGTATTGGAAACCTTTTTCGTTCAGTTATATATTTTTGATTTGATTCGATAATTCGATGTTTTATTTATTTGTATTCGAAGCAGATGTAAAATATATTTGCAATAATTGCATTGTGGGTAATAGCTAGCCCCGCCTATTTGGATATGTAACGAGGCTTTTCATTGGCTATTGGAAAATCGACGGCGAAAATGGCGCATCTTTGACAGTCGATTTGCCTCCATCCACAGGGATAAATCTCGTCTTTGGCTGTCGAGGTCGTCTTTGATAATGTTTGTCTGTCTCCATTCTTAGTTTCAAATCACCAACAAACGCCTTGAATGCAGCATGGTAGGGAAACTGATCAAAGAGGCCCTCCAGTCACAATTCACTGGGACCATATTTCGACATTCCCCCGACTGCATAACCAGTATTGGTCTAATAATACCAGTTTCTCCGTGCGCTAAATACACGTAAATAGTAAATGCCGCCATAAATAAAAGTACCAATGGAGTCGCAGACAACAACGAACACTGGATCGTGGTCCAGTAGTGGGATATCAAAGTAACCGTTGCTAAATGGCACTGCAAACCAGTCTCTCCCTCTCCCATTGGACGGCGAATATTTGAGCCCGATGGCTCCAGAGAATTGTGACAGAAGGGTCTTTTTGTTCAATTTGCCATCTTGCAGGGGAGTTTTTGTGATTTGCCCCTGTGGATGAAGGAAAACCGACACATATCTCAAAGATACCGCCATTTTCGCCGTCGTTGTCTCAATAACCAATGAAAAGGCTCGTTACATATCCAAATAGGCGAAGTTAGATAGTACCCACAATGCAATTATTGCACATATATTTTACATCTGCATCGAATACAAATAAAAAAACATCGCATAACAAAAATTATCGAATCAAATAAAAGAAATGTAACTGAACAAAAACGGTTTCGAATTCACAAATTTTAAGTTATTGCATATAAATATAGATTCCAGCAGGACATGTATGAAATCTTTGCATGTATTTGTAATTATTGAATATAAATTTAATCAGAATTGAATGAATATATGTTGGATTGAATGAAAAAATATATTATTGAATATTGCAACACTTGGCCTGTCATACATTTCATATTTATGAGCTTTTCCTTTCAATAACTGTGTCATGCTCAATCCATAGCGAATGTGTCATTTTAAGCTCTTGACTGATATATTAGTGACCTGTGATCAGCATTGTTCGATATTCACATTGCAGTACGTCACAGGTTCATGGAACTATTTTTGAAGAAAACGCTTTAACTTCTGTTGCCCATCCAACATACCAGCACCTGCACTCAGATTAAGGCAGTACTATATGTTATTAATCGATTGTTTTCGTATTGCCTTCGTATTGACCTGAGGGTCGCCGTATTGGCCCGAGGCCGCAGGCCGAGGGCCAATACGGCGACCCGAAGGTCAATACTAAGGCTATACGAAAACAATCGATTCATAATATTTTTATTAATTGACATTTACTGGCCGTGTTCTTGTTTTTCCGAGTTTGAATGGCAGCATCCGTTCCTTGATCTGTAACAGGTTTAAATCGTTTTGAATCGTCTCCACATATCTCCTCAAACTCTAAAATTCCGCCCACGAACCCTTGAATAACACGCTCTGCGCTCGCCATCGTGCTGAACAAACAACACTGCTGCCGTCTGTTTCTCCAGTCGTCCGTCCTTACTGCTAGTTACGGCTCCACTCGTTGACCTCGGCCAATACAACATTCAACCCGGCCAATACAGCTTTCAACTCGGCCAATACAACTCGGCCAATACAAGTCGGGTTCGACATGACGTATGGACAGGCCGTTTTACACTGTATTCGGGTAATAACATACACAGTCAATTAATAAAGTTAATTATTACTCGAACAAGCCGTTTAAAGCAGCAGCCAAAGAGCTGACTTTATGATGGGAATACGCTGTAGAGCGGTCTCTTTGATGTGCTCGCTGAAATGACACAAAGTCATGCGACACATTGCTGGCTTCTATTTTGTTCAAATATGGGCATATTCGGAAAGTTCATGAGGCCACGAAGGCTGTTCGGAAAGTCCATTAATAAATTGTTGATCTTAGTCCTGAGAGATGGTGCTATTTATCTAGACATGTGTTTATCTACGTTGAAGTAAATTGTAAAGTAGATGCCAGTTTGTTTTACTTCTCTTATACATGTATGCAAACAAAACAGCAAGTTAGCACACCTCACAATGAAATCTACTGGCATATTATTGACACTAGGTAACGGTGTAGCTACATGGCAAAATGACATACACGCGGCAGAAATCAAATGACCGAGTGAAGTTATCAGATCTGATCACGTGCTAGTATTGATTAAACTACTAGATTAAACGTCCCCAATACTGAACTTTAAGAGTTTAACGATGTAATGCTTATAGTTTGTGAACAGCCAAGCTGTCAACAGTCGTTTACCAATAATAACATCTGTTGTATTTGTTATCTCCGTTTGGCTAGAAGAAAATCGTAACTGTGAGTATTTATCGCTTGTGAAATGCTGTAATTATTTGAAAATTCGACGCGCGAGGATTCTAAAATCCCATGAATATTTGACATCCCTTTAGATTATACTTGCTAAATGATTGCTAGATAACATAGGCGTTAAACATTCGAATGTGATAGGTGGGCAAATATAACCCATGCTGTATGAAAAACGAGTATGACCCTTTATGAATCAGATGGATTGAATGTGTGAAATGAGATAAAACATGAATATCTTGTTACCTTTATGCGGATGATAGCCAGCCCCACCTCCCCAGAATATAACCCCGACCGTGCATGAGTACAATTGTGTTTTTCAAAGAATT
The DNA here is from genome assembly GCA_036873755.1 of Hanleya hanleyi. Lineage (NCBI taxonomy): Eukaryota > Metazoa > Mollusca > Polyplacophora > Lepidopleurida > Hanleyidae > Hanleya > Hanleya hanleyi. The sequence goes on from JAVTVY010031843.1 coordinate 96,193, forward strand.
GTGCTGTCTACTTTTTTTCAAACTGTGACTTATTAATCGACCATAAGGTGGAATAAATTTTGCCAAATTGAAAAGGACTTGATCGTTGATCAGAACGATTGATCGGGTTGTTTTATTTTTTTCTGGCTCTCCTTTTCCTTGAGTTTTTATCTGTGCGGTTCAATGGCTGATTTAAATAGCAACGATCCATTTGACAACATATCCCCTAACCCTTCCCTGATTTAATGTCGGCTGCATTCGGCAAGCACCATACGGACGACTCTGTACAATAGACTCGGAAGTTATTATTGGTTCGTGATGTGGAAACATGCCAACACGCCCCGGTGTGAGATTAGCGAGCCCTGTTTTCCCTAGAGTATGTAACCGTTTGCTTTTGTAAAAGTTGTTATAGTATACATCAGGGCAATAATAAAAAATTTCAACAGAAATATTTTGGATCACCGATTGAGGTAGTTTTTTTCATCGTGGTCTCAGTCATCACTAGCCATATTTTCACTGGAAGCTTAGGACAGTATCTCACGACTGTTTTAATGTTATGGCCGATCCGAATATTCATTGTTCAGCTGAAATCGTTTGTCACTGAACATGAGTCACCAAGCAGTACCGGTAACATGGGCAGTTAGTCCATGATGATCCCAAGTAGTCATTGATGACTAGCTGCCAATATTCTGTTAGAAATGATTATAGAGAAATCAGGCCCTCCTAAGAAACGGTCCCCAATACGACAAAAAGGTAGAAAATCCTGTCAAGTTTGAACATATTTCTTCGATTTCGGAAGAAAACGCATCGGTTGAGAAGCTGCGGTCTAAAACTGTGCAGGGATCTTTGGCCTTAATATTCGTCTGATAGGTCCAAATAAAAATTCTCACGGACTCTGAAGTAACCAGATGCTCAACGCAGTAAAAATAATGACCTTAACGAGGTAAACAGTTACACACCACAAGGGAACTCAAATTGCCATGTCAGAAAAATTCTTTTTTCCCGCCATCTTGCTAACGTTTTGTCATCTGCATACGTCACTTCCGTCACCGTTTTCGGGACGGACTCGCGGGAATCGACGAAGCATTCATCGTCAGGGACCGTTCACGCAACCGAAACCAACAAAGCGGTATCTGTTAAAGAAGGAGATGCAGTCGTTTCAGACCGCATCTGCTTCTCAGCCGATGCGTTTTCTTCGAAAATCGAAGAAATATGTTCAAACTTGACAGGATTTTCAACCTTTTTGTCGTATTGGGGACCGTTTCTTAGGAGGGCCTGGAAATAGTGCTGAAAATGAATTGAAACTCGGGCTTCAAAACTGTGGCAGAGCATATCCGACAAAGTATCTGGCCTTGCGGTAGAGAATGATAGCACAATAAATGTCGCTTGACATGCTGTTTTCATTTCGAAGACATGTGGTATTGGTCAAAGAACTCAACAAAACATCGAGATCAAGAAAAGGAAAAAGGAACTTGGTATCACATAGACGAAACTCTTCTATAGCAGATCAATCATTGCCCACATATTATCTTATTTTATCAGGAAAATAACAGATTGATGATAAAATTGATACTGATTTCCTGAACTGAATGACCGTGCATATTGGCTCGCTTTCATTGTGGGCGAAATTATACACCAGGCTTGTCCTGTTCTGAAAGAGAGAGTCTTCTCTATTTCATATAAATAATATTACGAGACTGTGTATTTCAGTAAACAACTTTCGAGCAATCTCGATGCAATTCGTCAATACAAGTCGCGAGATGCATGCTATAAGTCGTTACTTCTATTATCTCATCGGGCTTCTATTGTTTCAATTTGTGTATCTTGAGAAACCAGTTTCTCATTCTCATTTTATTCATTGCTTGGTAAAGGAATGTAGTATGGTTGGAGTTTGCATATGGGAAGTTATCATGGATCAGTTCGCCTGACGTCATGAGTCAGTCTTCCATTTTCGCATATCCAAGTCGAACACTACACGACGGAACGCTAGTGCAGTATTTAAATTGAAATGCGAAGATGGGAGCTTTCTAGTGTTGGTGTAACCCATATGTTCCATTCAAACAGAAATGTTGTAAAACTGGCATCATCTCACGAAAACATTGAACTCTTTTTATCTCTTTGTTCTATCAAGGCACCATCAGCCTCTACAAAAATGGCAGATTCGAGCGATTCTCTATCAGATTCAGACGAGAACGATACCAGGCATGATGTTCATAAAGCCAGAATATTCGCCGAAAGAATCCATTATCATCTCACCGTTCAGTTACACAAAGAGTTGAGTCCAGATTTGCCTGAATATGCAATGTTTCTTCAATCTGCGAGGACGTACCTTAAACCAGGCGACCTAGCGTCCTGTCGAAATATTATGGATGTTTGTAACAAGTTGCACAGTTTGCTTATTATTAGTTTGGGAGACTATACGCGGTTAAAGAAATTGCTTGGCGAAGCTGGTAGAAAGGATCTTTCTGAGATGGTGAAGCGCAGAGAAGTCAAGATTAAGAAAGCGTTAGAAAGGGGGAGGACCAACGGAAAGAATAGACCGGGGAAGAGTGGTAGGTAAAACTACATGTACATTTAACCTACATTTCGTATAGATTATATTCATTGGTACTTCTGTATAAAACAATTTATTCTTTTACAGTTTATAAAATGAACTAATTTTATGCAAAATTGTTTGACCGATAAACAGTAGATTATGGAATTGTTTATATCCAGGCTTTGGTAACACTATCCAAATTGCAATTGTAGGAAATTCTGGGCCATCTGCAAAAGAAGATATTTTTCTCCGCACATTAACTGATCCCAGATTACAAGCTCTGCAAGGTATCCAATTTGCATTTTCCTTCTGGGACAAATTAAATAACCTTATTACAGGGCGCCAATAGAACTTTCCAACCTGTAGTACTCGATCCAATATATATGCGTGAAATCTCATCTGCCTAACTCTTGTGATATGGCAAGTTTTGATGAGCAGCTGTGGGATCCCCTCTGCCCCCACCCCCATGGCATGGTTATGGCAAGTAAGAAACTAACCCACGGTTTTTATTTTTGTTTGGGGCAAACTACAAGGTGTGGGTATTTAATCGATGTGTCTAGCTGTAGCGTGGTTGATTTCGCCGGTACTTTCATGCGCACTCCACATGAAGGCACGTAATGAGCGTTTTGAAGGTGTAGTTGAACCATCCATGGTCTAAATGAGTCGTGTGGGTCATAGGGAAGCGCTCGTGGTGTAGAGTCAGAGTGGCGTGGTTTTCATTGAAAGTGACGTCACGATACGCATGCGCATTCGTGGTGTAGTAGAGAAAGATGGCATTTCAAGGGCAGGCAGTTTTTGGGCGATTTAGGGACAATTCCTGATCCAAATGAGTAGCTTATGGTGTCGTGAAGAAGCTCTCGTGGTGTAGACTAGGACTGGAGCTGTTTTGACCGGAGGTGGCGTCATCTGTGACGTCCTCAGTAGTAGTGAAAGCGCAAAGTCACTCGAATGTGCACTTGAGACATGTCTACCACTATACACTAACTCTTAGGGCTTGCGTAGTTGAATGAACTTTTGTTGTGTACAGGGTCGCAGCTCAAACTCAGACCACCGAAGCAGTTCAGCTCCAACGCATGTTTTGTTATCTTGGATGGATGACAAGCAATGGCTGAACCGGATATGTCTTCTGCTGTATAAGAAACCGATACTATCCAATAAAATACCAACACTACTACCCGTGCCCAGAATCTACTGAAATGAGGCATTTCACACCTTTGTGGAAATGCAGCTGGAGACGGAAAATTATACCTTAACTTCTCTTCTTCCAAATGACCCAACTGTTTACGAAATGGGCCTCCAGAGCATTTGATGAGCTATATAGCGTTGTCTCTCTTCAACTCCAGGTAACGTTCGTCAACGCCTGCATATAAAAGCAGTCGTAGCCGAAACACGAGCCCAGTCGACGCTCAACCGTCAACATGGCTTATACTCGATCTGAGTGTGGACATACGTTCACCAGACACCACAATATGATGCGACACCAGAAGACTTTGCGTACTGAGATAGAGGAACCAGAATCCAATGAGTCCACTGAGAGTCTACCCACTGATAGTGAGAGCACACTCACTGATAAAGTGAGCTCGACCTTAGATAATCAGAGAAGTTCGAGTGAGGAAGAACCCACTTTTTGGGATCGTATTTTGTGTGAGGCTATTTATACTCATGCTGAGGCGATTGAAGATACCGAGCAGGATAACCTACAACAGGGTACATCCAAATGCGCCCCCACATCAGAAAAAAAACTGAGAAAAAAACAGTCACGGCGACCTATGAACAGTATAGACTGCAGTCGCTTGAAATGAAAGGCGACCCTACGCATAGATCCACCATGAAGACCAAGAGTCACATGGAAGAGGATATGAGGGTACCATCTACAGAGAATGCGAAATGTTGTCAGAATGCACAAAAAAACTTCCGAACATGTTGCCGTTACAGTATCCAGGACAAACGGACGAGGGACAAGAGTGGCCATGACCGAAGATTGACGCAACACAAATGACGGCTTCTGATTGGACAAAAAACAATATGGTCGAAACACATGGACGCCATCATAAACATATCTGGGCGGATCACTCAGCTTGAGTATGATGTAACATTGGAGATAATAAAATATTTGAGCATTGGTGAACTTGTTCTCCTTGTTCTCTCTTTCATTTGATTGCGTTAAAACATTGGGCGTTAAAAAGATTGGGCGTAAAGGCGCTGAGATGGAGTTTTCAGACGAGCGTTACGGCAGAGCGTTCAGGCGGTACGGTAGTGTTCTAAAGCGTTAAGAATGGGAGTTAAGGCATTCAGGCTTTACGTTAGGGCGTTAAGGCGTTAGGACAGAGCGTTAAGGCGTTGAACCCAGCGTTAAAGCGTTGAGACGAGCGTTATGGCGTAAAGACTGGCTTTGACGGGCGTCACTGCATTTCGATGAATTAGTGTCCATTCCATGGGATATGTAGACTCAGCAGAGACTCTGGGCTATTCCGCTAGGGCGTTGAAGCGATAAGTTACTCGTTGACGGGCGTTAACGTACGGTTAACAGACATCAGATATAATACCAGAAGACTTTCTCTATACACACAGACGGTCCATATATGCAAACCGAAATGGCATGTCTCTACTTTGAGCATAGTGCACATGCGCACCCCCGAAACTGTCATTTCTCTACTAATCGACAAGTGCGTATGGGCATATCACCCCCAGTCTGACTTTACCCGATAAGAGCTTCAACAGGGCGCCAATCGCGCAACATTTGGACCCAATATGGCACGCTGGCGCATGTGTGAAAGTTTGCCAATTACTTGCCGAAGGGCGGCGGTTCTCTCCGGGTACTCCGACTTCCTCCACCAATCAAACTGGCTGTCACAATATGAGTGAAATAACCTTGAGTGTGACATTAAACCAAACCACCTCGGAATATGGTCCACATCTCACCTAAACGCGCCCTGGGCACCCCATAAACTACCCTTCCTCAACTACTCGCTCAGTGCCCATGCGTGTATCCTGTACAACACGAGAGTGCAGTTACCTCCGCATTACTACTAGCCAATTCCTGAGGGCCAGTGTATCGGGAAAGACATGTCTCAAATGCACAATCGAGTGACTCTGTACTTTCTCTACTACTGATGACGTCACAGAAAACTTTATTACAGATAAAACCACGCTAATCGTAGTCTACACCACGGGATCTTCAATGCAGTACATGCATGACCCATTTGGACCAAAAATGCTCCCAAAGTCGTCCAATCGCGCGCTTGCATAGCCCAAAGATCATTCTCTATTACTCCACGACTGCGCATGCGCACCATTACGTAAACTTCAATAACAACCTGACTCTACACTACAAGCCCTTCAATATGATACCCAACACGGCTCAGTTGGACCATCGACGGCCCACCTATACCCCAAAATTCCTACCACAGAGGTCCGTGCCGAGTGCGTATGCGCATGGTGACTTTACCGGGGAAATCAACCAACGACCCCGTGACCACTACAGCGTAAGACAGAGCAATCAAATACTCACATTCTATAGCATGCTCGACAAGAAAATTTTCATGGGTTGGTTCCCCATGACATTGACATCATATCCGGTAAAACCACTTCAGTCTGACCCCACGAGAGTTTCAAGATGATATCCTGTACGGCTCATCTGGACCACGGATGGTTCACCTATATCCCAAACGCCTGCTCCATGCCTTCCTGTCCTGTGTGCATGTGCGCCATGACTTAATCGGCAAAATCAACCAACGTCCTCGAGATTACCCAGTCGTACTCTACAGCGTCAGCCAAATAAATTAAATACCCACACCCTATTCTTTGCTATACAAATAATTTGACCACAGCTACTCCAAAACTGCCAGCCGAAACTGTCCATCTTCTACTATTTTCCAACAGCAGTGCCGGCAAGAATCGCGCCAATCGTTGTCTACACCACAAGCGCTTCAAGATGATGGCCAGTACGACCCAGTTGGACCAAGGATGGCTCACCTATACTCTCAAAACGCCCACCCCATGCCTCTCTGACGAGTGCCCATGCGCATCATGACTAGTAAATATCAACCAACGACCCCGAGTCCCCTTGAGTCACAGTCTATAGCACCAGACAGATCTATACACCCAAAAAATCATGGGTTCATGTACAGTCCGTCTTTTCTGTGGATACCTTCTCATTGGAGATATTGCTGTTCTCATCGTCGCTTATTCCAGCAAAAATGATCAAATCAGTGAACTAGGACATCCATGACCAACTTTTGTAGCGTCACAGTGAAGAACCGTCCGAAGAACCTTTTTTGTCCCTCAAAGAACCATCTGAACCAATTCCACTCAAACAGTTCTTCTTCGTAACGGCCCACAGGAACACAAGAATGAACAGCTTGAAACAAACTGAACAGAAACGAGACTCGAATTGCATAGACATGTACTGTATACGAGTCCTGTAGACGAGTTTTGGAGTAATTCCATGAAAGATGTTTCACATATGCTTACGTTAGGATAGTTATCCTCTGCCATTATGAGAGTTGATAGTTTTAATGTAAAACAAAAAACCCCAAATGTGTTCACTTAAAAATAACGCTCAATATTTCTTCTTTAGTTAGTATTTGTGGCACATTACAACGCATGGATTTAATGACAAACAAATGTGATCAGTTTCGCTCTTCATTTCATTTCAGATAAATCCGGATGTTGGCAGAATCTGTGTAAGGGGAAACTACATTTATTTGTCAAGACCAGTGCATACAGAGAAACAAACGAACAGATACGCAAACACAACAGCGTTATTGTCCTGGCTGGCCCCGGAGAAGGGAAAACAACTATACTCCATCAGATCGCTGTGGATTTAGCTGAAGATGGATACATGCCTCTGTTTCTTAGGACTCCTGATGAAATAGAAGCAAATTACGTCAAGGATCACAAATTACTTTTAATTTTTGATGACCTAGTTGGTGGACCATATTTCATGCAAAGCCAAGCTGATCAATGGATTCAAAAGGGAACCTTTTTCTTCCAGCAGTTCACAAATGACAGCAATATAAAGTTCTTGTTTGCGAGTCGTAAACTCATCTGGGCAGAGTGTCAATATGTCATGAGTACAGTGAACTTATTTAACGTCAGTGTGGACGTTTCATCTGGACGACTTTCAACTCGCGAAAAGGAGGAGATGTTGACCAGACATTTTGGTGATAGGTTGTCTCCGAATACCAGAAACCAAATATCCCTCAAAATAACTCTAGCTTTCCCAGACAGCTGCAGCCGTTTGTCAAAGCCTACGGTGAACGTTACAAATGCAAGTACTATAATTCAGGGCTTCTCAACCCCGTTCCAATTTCTGTGTCTACAGCTGCGTATATTATACGAATCGAGCTCAGCAATATCTAATATTTGGAATTACGCTGTGTTGGTTTTAGTGATGTTAAATAAGGGAGAGTTGCCAATGCAACAATTGGGTTATGAAACAGCAGACAGTGGATTTAAAAACATCTTGGATAAGGTGTTGAATGCTTGCTCTATCGACAATACCCGACCCTTTGGAGAAATCAGGAAATCCGCTGACAGGTTGTGTGGAACATTCCTGGTCAAAGAAAAGCAGTGTTTCAAGTTTTACCACGACTCCATTTTCGAGGCCGTATTGGTAGTTCATGGTGAGGGCTATCCTGAACACATCATCGAATTTTGTGACATGAGCATGATCTTGTCAGTATGTCGTCATGGGGGTCTTACAAACCTGGAGATATTGAAACTGTTCATAAAACATATTTCTATGGGCGCATTGATTGAAGGGTTAATCAAAGAACCAGGACTCTGTGACGATCCAGACGTTGATCTATATGATGACGAAGATTACGATCGCTCGATCTGTGACGATCCAGACGTTGATCTATATGATGACGAAGATTACAATCGCTCGATCTGTGACGATCCAGACGTTGATCTATATGATGACGAAGATTACGAACGCTCGATCTGTGACGATCCAGACGTTGACATGTATGATGACGAAGATTACGATCACTCGATCTGTGACGATCCAGACGTTGATCTATATGATGACGAAGATTACGAACGCTCGATCTGTGACGATCCAGATGTTGACATGTATGATGACGAAGATTACGATCGCTCGATCTGTGACGATCCAGACGTTGATCTATATGATGACGAAGATTACGATCGCTCGATCTGTGACGATCCAGACGTTGATCTATATGATGACGAAGATTACGATCGCTCGATCTGTGACGATCCAGACGTTGATCTATATGATGACGAAGATTACGATCGCTCGATCTGTGACGATCCAGACGTTGATCTATATGATGATGAAGACTACGATCGCTCGATCTATGACGATCCAGACGTTGATCTATATGATGACGAAGATTACGATCGCTCGATCTATGACGATTCAGACGTTGATCCATATGATGACGAAGATTACGATCGCTCGATCTATGACGATCCAGAGGTTGATCCATATGATGACCAAGTTGTTAACATGAGGAAAACAGACGAAAAGCTTGTAGCGTTGGTAAAACTGTTCCTGCAACATGGCCTTCCCGAAGGACTATTGTTTCAGGCTTTAAGAAAGGCGTTGGGCATGTAGAGGTGGTAAAGCTATTGCGAGAGTATCTGCTTGTCTTGGCGAACTAAAACTGGGTTAAGCCTATACCGGGTAAATCAGAGAAGAAATGTGGGATAATGCAGCTTGCAGATTTCCTTGACGATGGTGTTCTGCGCTAAATTATAGCCCAAGACAACAGGCAATCATTTGACCGCATTCATTTCTGATAAATATGGAATCTGGGTTTCAAATATTCCTAAAAGTAGACAAAAATGTGCAAAATGAAAATTCCGGGTATTACCTTATTAGGTCCACAATTTTTTTTTTTTATCATTTCACAATGCAATTTTACAAGTTAAATAGAGGAAAATTTATTATTTTTATAATGCATATGCAGATAGTTATGTCCTTTGGTGGATTTTTCTTTGTTTAACATATTCTTTACTTTATTCAGCAGAAAAGGACTTTTGTGCCTTAGTGGTATATAAAGTGGAAATTCAGTGACGTGGCGATGACGTCATTGTGACACTAAATCCGAGTCAAAGTCACTTCCGGGATCAAAGGTCACTTCCGGGGTCAAAGGTCAGAGGTCCCTAAAGAAGACCCTACGCTGCAGTTATTTCAATGTTAGTCCCAACAGGGAACCCACTCATGTCTATTTGCGGTACGGGGTGTAGCACTTCGTTTCTCTATCTCCCCATGTAGAACACGATTGAAGGAGTCTCGTGACCATTGGGTAACTTTCGCTGAAAAGTTATCGTGCGCATGCGTTGTGAATAGGCAGATATGGGGTGGACGTTTTGGGGTCGAGGTGGGCCAATATTGGTCCGATTAGGTCGTGTGAGGTATCAAAGTGAAGCACTCATGAGGGACCATCCAATTGGATTAGAGGGCCGTGGAAGTATAGCTATGGCGCGCATGCGCAGACAGGGAATTGTGGGTAAAGGGCATTGGAATGGACGTTTTGGGGTGTCCCAATAGTGAGCGTACTGGGTCGGGGATGATATCCACATGAAGCGCCCTTCGAAAACCGATCAAGTCATGGGTAGGTGCTCGTGAAACGTTCCCCGGAAAAAAGCCGGAAACGCATACTTTAGCCCTGAAATATGAAAACCCTTATCAACCAGGTCTAGATGGGCAAATATCGATTCCTAGCTGGGTCGTGGCCTGCTGAGAGGTGCAGAGTGAGTAGTAGAGAAAGCAGAAACGCAGTATATTTGCCCTATGGCCTTTGTGGAGTGTTTTACCGTAATGCCTTAACGCCCTATCTGAACGCCTTTACGCCTTAACGCCTTACCATAACGCCTTAATGCCCTACCTTGACTCCTTAACACATTATCCCTACCTGGCCTGGTAGGGGAGGGCACATTCCGCAACCCCCCCTCTGTTGTTGTTTTTTTGCTCCGATCTCCAGAACGACAAAAAATGAGAGATGATACTCCGTGATTTTGTAGCTTATCATATTGGGGTCATTCTCAGCCTAATCGCATGACCCCCCGAGTAGAGAATCATGGGTAAATTCAAAATGGCGGCTATGTGAGGTACCAGAAAAGTGATGTCTTCTTCAGATTTCTTCAAAATTTGTGCCTTTCTGCATGGAATAGTGGGTAAAACAAATTTTATTTCGTATCAGATTATTATTTACTAATTCATCTTACAGTTTTTGCGAAGAAAACGCTTAAATAAAAAAATCGAAAAATCGGTCAAAATATGCCATTTCTGAAAATGACGTCACTGTGACATCATCATGGTGGCCATCCTGTTTTTTTACGTTTACTAGTAGAACTTGACTCAAACATATTGTGACGATTTGTGGTCGACTAGAAATACTATTTGTCAATATAATTTTCCAGTGTCATTTCATGATGTAAATATGTTTTAATTGTCGAAATCTGACGTATTTCAAAATCGGCAGAATTTATGACAGAGCCGTAACATTACAGGTGTTATCGCCGGACCAGTTTTCGTCATGGGGAATTTTGGCTAATTTTTATGTCGTTGAGGGTTTTCATTGCATAAAAACTAGTTAGCCCGAATAAGTGAGTTCTACTTTACCTATCCATACTCATGTGAAAGTGTAGTTCATCTTTATCTGTCCTGTACGGCTGTATTTTATCAGGTATTTCTTGCACATTTCATACTTCGCGGAAAACTACGTCGCCAGCTTTGTGTGCTTGTTAGTATTTGAATATGGAAATTTGACATCGTAGCGTTCCAAAACTTGTATGAGAAAATAGGGCAGATTATTTTGTACATGTTTGGAGAAGAATAAGACATTGTTACATAGAAGTTTTCTAGTTTAGGGCCGCTTTTTCTGATACTTTTCGTGGCTTGTAAAAGCTAATCAGCTGATACAACGCAGGTTTTGAAATCGTTCAGTGTTCAGCCAATCAAAATCTCCGTAGATGCCCACGTGATGTAAACAGGTTTGTGGCGGTCTATATGATCATACATGACGGTAGGTACTTCGCATTCTGCCCCTTGTCATTGACGAGGTAACATCACAACTTCACTATGGGAGATGATTGATACACCAATATATGGGAGATGTCTTGGGGAAAATTCTTATCTTTGTTATGAAACAAGGATGAATCCTTAAATTCTGAAACAAGGATGAAATTCTTACATCCTGAAACAAGGATGAAATTCTTACATCCTGAAATAAGGATGAAATACTTATATTCTGAGACAAGGATCAATCATCATCCTGAAATAAGGATCAATCATCATCCTGAAATAAGGATTAATCCTCATCCTGAAATAAGGATCAATCATCATCCTGAAATCAGGATTAATCCTCATCCTGAAATAAGGATCAATCCTCATCCTGAAGTAAGGATCAATTCCAGGATGATTTAACTCGTTCATTTGAGGATTTTAAGCCAAATTTATACCATTTACAGATTAAACAACAGTTTAGACTGGTTAATTTACATTTTGGAGACGATTATATACCCGAGAGTCAAGATTTTGAATTTAGATGTCAAAGTTCACTGTGATTTCTAAATGTCATGAATAGGATATGTATGGGAGATGGCTAGTTATTTCCTATATATACTTAAGGATAAAAAAATTCCTTAAAATGAAGAATGTTGAATATCCCCCTCGGGTCTGGTATTTCCTGCAACGTACGCATATAGATGATACTGCCAGTCGTGGGTGGCAGGTGGAAATTAATATGCATATAGATGATACTGCCAGTTGAAGGTGGCAGGTGGAAATTAATATGCACAGAGATGACACTGCCAAGCATGGATGGCAGGTGGAAATTATTGCGTACATAGATGACACTGCCAGTCGTGGGTGGCAGGTGAACAAAAACGCTCGTATAGAGACGATACTGCCAGTTGCGGGTGGCAGGTGGAAGCGCCCTCTTATACGTAGATGATACTGCCTATTGCTGATGGCAGGTGGACACTCCCTTTCCATTCCATAAGTTTTCTGACACTATTATCCTTAAGGATGTATGGAAGTCTTGGGGAGGCATATTTAGTTTCCGAGATCCAATCTTAATATATGCAAATATGAGAAGCATCATGCAAGCTTACTCACCCCCATTTATTTTTCTGTTGTACACCGCATCAGTGAGACAATTAATAATGTGTATATACTGTAAATAACATATCGTCCAGTTCACAAATAATAAATTTCATTGTTGTTGAAATCGGTGTTATTTGGTGATTCGTGTTGAGTTGAAGAAAGGAAGCGTATCCTGCAGATTTCCATTTAACGAGTGAGATGAACGATAACCGGATCTCCTGCAAAATACGACATCCTTCTGGTATGGCGATAACGGGTATTTCGTTATCCTTGCTTGATATCCTACTCCCATGTATGCTGGATATCCTGCAAATTGGCATCCTACGAAATGAGATGTTAACCTACGTAATATCCTGCAGTATCCCGAGAGTATCCTGTGAGGGAATATCCATGGATCATATGCATGCCGTCATCTTAAATGGACCCGAGCCGTCCTAGGCATTATCCTATCGTATTCCATACTCTATCCCTGGTATTTTACTTGAGAAAAATCCTGCATGCAAATATCCTGTGATATCCTGCGGATATCCTGAGGGCTGCTGAAGATATCTTCTAGTGCTATTGGAGGCACTAAAAGAAAACTGTGTTTCAGATTATCTGTTTACGTCTATCGATATCATTGGGCGAGAACCTGGAGTGGTTTGGAGAAGATAAAAACCCAGTACTGGCTCTTAATACCCAGAGTATCCAGTAATCCAGGCGGATCCATAACGGTACGCCTCCAGAATCATTGACCAAGCTACTAGACAGAAGTGTATTGAGAAGATATTAAATTTATGGGTTGTGACGTCACTGGTGGCAGCAAAAATCGTATTATTTGGTTGATTAGTCCCATGACCTAAGATACCAGAAAGTGTTACAATTTGGTAACTAATTGACTATCAACCACTTGAGAGAGGAAAAACCGTTACAATTTGGTGGCAGGGGTGGGATTGCCATAGCAACGGATACCTGAAACACAGTTGAGAAGACATAACGATATTTGACCAGGAGATATAGGATACCTATTAAAGAATGTCAAAGATGGAGTCTGGTGATGACGAGATGGCCACTGGAGAAGGTATTTTCTTGAATACGAGACAGAAGCGAACCAGAAACAATAGAAGTGGTACTGGAGAAGGCCGTGAGGGTTATGCATCTAACATTGGGGATATTGAAGGAAACCACCAGTTGTGGATCCACCAGTTTTGGTCGCAGAATCTAGAAGACGCATGATGGTAAAACCAGAGTCATTTTCCGGAGAAGGTTCATGGATGGACTATCTGAGTGTGTTCCATACTATTGCGCGTATCAATAGATGGGGAGATGAGGAGAAGGCCGATTATCTTTTCACCCATTTGCGTGGAGCAGCTAGACAAGTCGCGTGTAGTCTGTCTCCAGAGGAGCAGGGTCGATTTGATAAGTTGGTGCATGTGTTGACTATTCGATTTGGTCCAGGGGACCAGGCTGAGCTATACCTAGCGGAATTGCGTGGAAGACGTCAACTCCGTGGAGAGGGTATGAGGGAACTCGGCCAGTCAATCAGGAAGATGGCAGATTTGGCCTATCCAGATATGACGGTTGCCCAGATAGATCGTTTAGCGAAGACACACTTCGTCGATGCCTTAGAGGATTCTGAGGTACGAATGCGGATCTATCAAGGGAAGCCTAATACCTTGGAACAAGCAGTCACAGTGGCGCTTGAGGTTGAGGGTTATCGGAAGATAGAGGCGGGGAGGAGTGATAGTTCAGGCAGAAAACATGTCCGGGAAATAACGGTTGACTCCAGTAATACCGATAAGAAGATTCTAGAACTCGAGAAGAAGATTGAGATGTTGATGCGGCAATCAGACTTCATGATCAATAAGAAGACTTCTGGAGACGAGGGAAATCAGTCAAGGGAGAAGAGCGGCTACAGACGGCCATTATCCGAGGTGGAATGTTATGGATGTCGGAGGAAAGGTCAATACAAACGTGACTGTATTGAAATGCACAAGGGCAGTGGTCATCTAAAGGAAATTCTGGCTTCAGACCAAGCAATAATCAATCGGGAAACTAGAATTGACTGGTTCTAGGGGTAAGACACCAGTCAATGCAGATGTGCCCCAGGAGAACAATGTATATAAGAAATTGAATAAAGTCGTTTCCAGAGAATTTACTGTTGATTCTGGTTTCTATGTTTCTGGTTCTATTTTGGGAGTTGACGTTCGCTTTCTTGTGGATACCGGGTCATGTGTGACTATCATGTCCCGTGAAGTTTATCAGAGGATTCCAGTGAATTCCAGACCACGACTAGACTATTCATCCATAACGTTATGGGCAGCAGACAAGAAGCCCATCACGGTATTTGGTCAATGTCGAATTAGCCTTGGTATATTTTCTTTTCCAACGGAGATGATTGTAACCGTTGCGGATGTACATACAGAAGCTATTCTTGGCATGGATTTTCTTCTCCAGTATGATGTCAGTTTACATCCCAAGAGTAGAAGTCTCACTTGTGAAGATGAACAATTGGTCTGTCAGATGAAGGCCGAAGATAACCTATCATGCCGTCTTGTGTTGGCAGAAAAGACTATAATTGATCCCAGGTCAGAGGTGGTGCTACCATGCAGGACTTCAGGGCAAGTTTGTGGGAAATGGGCAATGGTGGAACCGAAAGAGTGTCGGGGTCATGGTTTAACTGGGGGACGAGTGCTGGTTGATACGGAGAGGGAGATGATTCCAGTAAAGATGATCAACAATAGCCCTGAAACGGTAGTTTTATATGCAACAGTGGGAAACAGTGGGAAGTCGGAGATGGTCAGTAAATGCAAGACGATTCTCCAGTCTGAAGGACCAGATAGCTCTGGCACTCAGACGGAATGTTTTCAAGTAGGAGATGAAAACCGTGATGAACCAACCGTGCCGCCACACTTGAAAGATCTCTATACTCGCAGTACTGAAGGTATTGAGAAGGAAGACCAATTGAAGGTAGCTTCTTTGCTTGAAAGATACCAGGGTAGTTTCGCTAAGTCTGATGCAGATCTCGGATGTGCCAAAGGAGTAGAACATCATGTTGACACAGGTTCTGCTCCACCAATCCGACAGACTTTTCGAAGATTACCGTTTGAGAAGCAGACTGAAACAGATGAGCAGATAGAAGATATGCTGAACCGTGGCATTAATAATAGATCGACCAGTCCCTGGGCCTCACCTATTGTCTTGGTGACTAAGAAGGATGGTTCCATACGCTTTTGTGTGGATTATCCTCGCTTGAATGATGTTACTATCAAAGACGCTTACCCAATTCCTCGTATTGATGACTCTTTAAATGCGTTACAAGGAGCTCAGTGGTTTTCTACATTAGATTTGGCCAGTGGCTACTGGCAAGTTAAATTAGATGACGAGTCGAAAAAGAAGTCTGCATTTGTTACAAGAGGCAGCCTTTTTCAGTTCAACGTCATGCCATTCGGTCTGTGCAATGCGCCCTCAACTTTTGAGAGGCTGATGGAGATGGTTCTCGCTGGTCTACAATGGAAAACCTGTCTGGTATATTTAGACGATATCATCGTTTATGGAGGAACATTCGATGAAGCTCTGCAGAATTTAGAGGAAGTCCTATGTAGATTGGAAGAAGCTGGTCTAAAATTATAAGCGAAGAAGTGTCATTTCTTTAGAACCGAGGTTAAGTATCTTGGACATGTGGTCTCCAAAGACGGCATAGCTACTGACCCGGAGAAGATCGACATTGTGAAGGAATGGCCCATACCACAAGATGTTCATGATGTGAGAAGTTTTTTGGGGTTAGCCTCGTATTATCGGCGTTTCCTTCAAGATTTTTCCATCATTGCGCGTCCGTTGCATCGCTTGACAGAGAAGGGTAGGGAGTTTAACTGGACAGACGAGTGTCAGGAAGCCTTTTGCAAACTGAAGACCAGTTTGATCCAATCGCCAGTACTGGCATATCCTAGCGCGACTGGTGAGTATATTTTAGATACTGACGCGAGCGCACATGGGATTGGGGCAGTTTTATATCAGCAACAAGAGGGTACGGAGAAGGTGATCGCTTATGCGAGCAAATCACTGTCCAAATCAGAACGCAACTATTGTGTGACAAGGAGGGAGCTTCTAGCTGTTGTTGTCTTTGTGAAGTATTTCAAGCAATACTTGTATGGGAGGCACTTTACCATCCGGACGGACCATGCCGCACTCCGTTGGTTGATGAGTTTTAAAGAACCAGAAGCTCAGCTGGCCCGGAGGTTGAGTGTCTTCGGCACGTTTGATTTCGAAATATTACATCGTCCTGGAAGACAACATCAAAATGCAGATGCCATGTCGAGAGGGGCCTGTTGACAGTGTGAGAAGATTGGTTTCAGTAGAGATATTGATGGTTCCTATTGTGCTAGTGTCACACAGCAAAAGATGGTGGAAGTGGCCACACAGACTGATCACACTGGTCCTGTACTGCCAAAGATCAAGTGGATACCAAAATCGTGGGGCTGGAAGCAACCCAACTACAAACGAAAGAGACGAAGGTCTCCCAAAACTACATCTGCAGTACCGCATGTTGTAAGTGAAGTTTATCTGGATGAGAATATGGTAGCAGCCCAGAGAAACGATGACGAGTTGTCTTGGATTGTCAACGTAAAGCGGACTCTGGATCAAAGACCACCGTGGGAAACTATATCTGGAGAGAATAATTCCATCAAGTCTTACTGGAAGGCATGGGACCGGTTGGAAATTAAAGATGGAATACTGTATTTGAGATGGGAAGTTGATTTGCACAGATCCTATTGGCGAGTCCTTCTACCACAGCAGTTTCGCAAGGGGGTTTTCGATGAACTGCATGCAGCTAAGACTTCGGGACATTTTGGCCTGAATAAAGTACTACCGAAGTTGCAACAGAGATTCCACTGGTATGGGATGAGAAGATGGTGTGAGCTATGTGATGTCTGTGCAATGAAGAAGTCTCCTACCAAGCGATGCAGAGCTCCAATGAAGCCGTATCGAGTGGGACTTCCCTTGGAGAGGATTGCAACGGATATCATTGGACCTTTGCCAAAGACCAGAAGTGGTAATAAGTACATCTTGCTGATCAGTGATTACTTTACCAAATAGATTGAGGGATATGCGATTCCTAATCAAGAAGCGGTGACAGTTGCGAAGAAGCTAACTGAAGAGTTCATTTGTAGATATGGGGTCGCACGGCAAATACATTCAGATCAGGGACGAAATTACGTGTCTGCAATTTTCCAGGAAGTCTGTGCTTTGTTGGGAATGGAGAAGACGAGAACTATACCACGTCACCCTCAATCGGATGGGTTGGTTGAGCGGTTTAACCGTACCTTGGAGACATGTCTGTCTATGATGGTTTCCAAGAACCAGACAGATTGGGATGAGCAACTTCCCTTCGCCATGATGGCCTACCGGAGCTCACAACATGAGACGACCGGTGAGACACCGAACATGATGATGTTGGGTAGGGAGGTTGAGTTGCCGTTAGACTTAGTAACTGGTTTGCCACCTTGTATTTCTGTTTCAGAAACTACAGAGTACTCTGAAATTTTGCGAGAGCGCCTTGAGGTTGCCTACGAAAATGCGAGAAGACATTCGAAGGCCAAACAGATGGTGCAGAAGAGATCTTACGATAGATGTGCTAAGGGGCGTCCTTTCAATCCTGGAGACGTTGTTTGGTTGTACAATCCAGTCCGGAAGAAGGGTCTATCACCAAAGTTGTCCTGCTTTTGGGAAGGTCCTTATCAAGTAATGAAGAGTGTAGATGACACTGTATACTGGATTCAACGATGCCCAAGGTCCAAACCAAAGGTCGTCCATTTCAATCGCCTCAAGCCTTACCTAGGGACCAAGTTTGAGACGTGGAAGATCATTTTGCCAAAAACACAGAAGATAACAGAAATCGGAGAAGTGACACCGAAAACAGAAGATGCTACTGCCGAACTTACTGTAACTTGTGAAGACAATAAAGATGTTCATATTACAACTGAACCTTGCAGTGTACCACAAAACGATAGAACAGGGTTAGATATGGTGCTTCTCCCACAAACCAGATTCGGCCGCACAATTCGAAGACCGGATCGATACAAGTGGTTAACTTGGATCTCGGGGTCAGTGCTAAGTAGGCCTAACCAGGAGGGTCCCATAATTGAGGTGTAGTGAGAGAAATTGGTATGGGTGTCCTTACCTACATTTCTGTTACTCTTGTGTCCATTTTCAGATTCAAGATGCTATTTACATGCCCACAGTGCCAGGCAACCTTTACCTTGAAGGCGAATTATCTTCGTCATCGAAATATGTGCGAGAGAGAGACGGAGAAGTTCCCTTGCAAGAGTTGCTTCAGGGTCTTCAACCGCCGTGATAATTTGCACGATCATGAGAAGAGAAGACACAGGCCAGATAAGAAGGTGGAGAAGGACAGGAAGGTAGAGCAGGAGAGGAGGACAGGAAGGTAGAGCAAAAGGTGGAGAAGGACAGAAAATTAAAGCGGAAGAAAGAGGAGAAGGACAGAAAAGTAGAACAGAAGAAAGTGGAGAAGAACAGGGAAGTGAATCAGAGGAAAGAGGAGAACGATGGAAAGATGGAGTTGGAAGAAGAGAAGGGGTTGAAGGATCCAGAGGTAACGTTAATCTTACCGGGGACACCATTGGTGCCAGATCCTGACCAACAGGAAGAGGAGCCCATTACAAGTGGCGATGCCAAGTTTTCACCGTTGTACAGTTGTATGTCTGATGTCAGCGACATACTGACCGACCCATCTACCAGCTGTATTCATCCACCAACTTCCCATCATGACAACCAACCTACATCAAAAATTTACGAACACTCGAATCCATCCGACTCTCAACCCACCTCCTCTGCACAAAGATCAACCTCTTCAGCCACTTCTCACACCCAAATAGTGTATGAACCAGAGCCAAATCCAGGCGTGGTCCGTGGCTTTCAACAGCCTATGCTGACCCAGTACCCTCCTCCGCAGGGTACACCAGTGGTATTTGGTGATATAAATCAGCCTTTAATTGCAGTGCAACCGCTTCCTCAGCGTGGTGTGTTTTCCACAGCGCCGTACCCTTGTATGGAACATATCCACCGTATAATTGTATACCCCAATGGCGTAACTGTTCACGAGGACATTTCTCGGGACACTCGAAAATATCCAAAGCACACCACACATACCCAAACCATAAATTCTCATGTTCCATTTCGACCTCAGCTTCAGATGATTTCCAGATATATACAAACCGAACCTATCAGTCCAGATCCAATTTCCATGGTCGACTCAGCTACCTACTTCCACCCTGTGACCTGTGAGGCCAGCACAGTTACAGCAGTGCCAGCGACATGCGACAAGAGTTAACTTCTACAGATGTACCCACAGCGGAGACAGCTACTGAAACGAAGCACGGAATATGGATTTGTACCGATTTATTATGTGAAGTGTGCCATGGCTCTGGAAACCATGTATCTCTTGTGATGGATCCAGATGCACCACCCTACAATATCTAAATTTGCAGCAGTATCATACCAAGATGTTAAATTCCTTATCCACATGTGCCTTGCATTAAATCATATTTTGATGATTCGGATGTGATCTAGCATGTTCTTGACAAATTTTAGATCGGATCATAAATTTGCTGATTGTTTTGCTGATCTATAATTGTTATATCTGATGCTTGCTAATATATTTCAGGAGTTTGTTTGTGCGGAGACGCACAACTCCAGGGAGGGGGTAGTGTGACGATTTGTGGCCGACTAGAGGTACTATGTGTCAATATAATTTTCCAGTGTCATTTCATGATGTAAATATGTTTTAATTGTCGAAATCTGACGTATTTCAAAATCGGCAGAATTTATGACAGAGCCGTAACATTACAGGTGTTATCGCCGGACCAGTTTTCGTCATGGGGAATTTTGGCTAATTTTTATGTCTTTGAGGGTTTTCATTGCATAAAAACTAGTTAGCCCGAATAAGTGAGTTCTACTTTACCTATCCATACTCATGTGAAAGTGTAGTTCATCTTTATCTGTCCTGTACGGCTGTATTTTATCAGGTATTTCTTGCACATTTCATGCTTCGCGTAAAACTACGTCGCCAGCTTTGTGTGCTCGTTAGTATTTGAATATGGAAATTTGACATCGTAGCGTTCCAAAACTTGTATGAGAAAATAGGGCAGATTATTTTGTACATGTTTGGAGAAGAATAAGACATTGTTACATAGAAGTTTTCTAGTTTAGGGCCGCTTTTTCTGATACTTTTCGTGGCTTGTAAAAGCTAATCAGCTGATACAACGCAGGTTTTGAAATCGTTCAGTGTTCAGCCAATCAAAATCTCCGTAGATGCCCACGTGATGTAAACAGGTTTGTGGCGGTCTATATGATCTTACATGACGGTAGGTACTTCGCATTCTGCCCCTTGTCGTTGACGAGGTAACATCACAACTTCACTATGGGAGATGATTGATACACCAATATATGGGAGATGTCTTGGGGAAAATTCTTATCTTTGTTATGAAACAAGGATGAATCCTTAAATTCTGAAACAAGGATGAAATTCTTACATCCTGAAACAAGGATGAAATCCTTATATCCTGAAATAAGGATGAAATACTTATATTCTGAGACAAGGATCAATCATCATCCTGAAATAAGGATCAATCATCCTCCTGAAATAAGGATTAATCCTCATCCTGAAATAAGGATCAATCCTCATCCTGAAATAAGGATCAATTCCAGGATGATTTAACTCGTTCATTTGAGGATTTTAAGCCAAATTTATACCATTTACAGATTAAACAACAGTTTAGACTGGTTAATTTACATTTTGGAGACGATTATATACCCGAGAGTCAAGATTTTGAATTTAGATGTCAAAGTTCACTGTGATTTCTAAATGTCATGAATAGGATATGTATGGGAGATGGCTAGTTATTTCCTATATATACTTAAGGATAAAAAAATTCCTTAAAATGAAGAATGTTGAATATCCCCCTCGGGTCTGGTATTTCCTGCAACGTACGCATATAGATGATACTGCCAGTCGTGGGTGGCAGGTGGAAATTAATATGCATATAGATGATACTGCCAGTTGAAGGTGGCAGGTGGAAATTAATATGCACAGAGATGACACTGCCAAGCATGGATGGCAGGTGGAAATTATTGCGTACATAGATGACACTGCCAGTCGTGGGTGGCAGGTGAACAAAAACGCTCGTATAGAGACGATACTGCCAGTTGCGGGTGGCAGGTGGAAGCGCCCTCTTATACGTAGATGATACTGCCTATTGCTGATGGCAGGTGGACACTCCCTTTCCATTCCATAAGTTTTCTGACACTATTATCCTTAAGGATGTATGGAAGTCTTGGGGAGGCATATTTAGTTTCCGAGATCCAATCTTAATATATGCAAATATGAGAAGCATCATGCAAGCTTACTCACCCCCATTTATTTTTCTGTTGTACACCGCATCAGTGAGACAATTAATAATGTGTATATACTGTAAATAACATATCGTCCAGTTCACAAATAATAAATTTCATTGTTGTTGAAATCGGTGTTATTTGGTGATTCGTGTTGAGTTGAAGAAAGGAAGCGTATCCTGCAGATTTCCATTTAACGAATGAGATGAACGATAACCGGATCTCCTGCAAAATACGACATCCTTCTGGTATGGCGATAACGGGTATTTCGTTATCCTTGCTTGATATCCTACTCTCATCTATGCTGGATATCCTGCAAATTGGCATCCTACGAAATGAGATGTTAACCTACGTAATATCCTGCAGTATCCCGAGAGTATCCTGTGAGGGAATATCCATGGATCATATGCATGCCGTCATCTTAAATGGACCCGAGCCGTCCTAGGCATTATCCTATCGTATTCCATACTCTATCCCTGGTATTTTACTTGAGAAAAATCCTGCATGCAAATATCCTGTGATATCCTGCGGATATCCTGAGGGTTGCTGAAGATATCTTCTAGTGCTATTAGAGGCACTAAAAGAAAACTGTGTTTCAGATTATCTGTTTACGTCTATCGATATCATTGGGCGAGAACCTGGAGTGGTTTGGAGAAGATAAAACCCCAGTACTGGCTCTTAATACCCAGAGTATCCAGTAATCCAGGCGGATCCATAACGGCACGCCTCCAGAATCATTGACCAAGCTACTAGACAGAAGTGTATTGAGAAGATATTAAATTTATGGGTTGTGACGTCACTGGTGGCAGCAAAAATCGTATTATTTGGTTGATTAGTCCCATGACCTAAGATACCAGAAAGTGTTACAATTTGGTAACTAATTGACTATCAACCACTTGAGAGAGGAAAAACCGTTAATATATTGTGGTAAGTTTCGTCCCCCTAACCTAAGGGATAGCGAAAATATTTTGGAGGGGCACTTTCCCCCCCCCCCCCAGCTGCGGTACACCCCAAATCTCCCTGGCCAGATAGGGTTAACACCCTAGCATACCATTTTTTTTTACTTTTTGTGAGAGCTGGTTCAATGATATAATACTTAAGTGTCGACATGGTGTATGTATCAATCCATTCACACCACGACGTCTTCGCTCCACGCCGGGCCATGTTCGGTCTGGCTACATGTGTGTGCGTGGGTATGTGTGAGTGGGTGGATGTGTGTGGTGGTGGTGGTGGTGGTCGTGTGTGTGGCGGTGGTGGTGGTGTGTGTGGTGATGGTGGATGTTTGAGATGGTGAAAGTGGTGGTGGTTGTTTGTGGCGGTGGTGGTGGTTTATGGTGGTGGTGGTGATGGGTTGCTGAGCGCCCGTCTAACGCAGTGAACCGTAACGCCTTAACGTCTTCTATACCTAGTTCCATAATGTCTTAACACCATGAAGCAGACAGTTGAGAGAAAGAAAGATCAACACGTTCACAAGTATTCATATAGTTTATTTTCCCTCCATCACATCATACCCACGCTGAGGGAGCCGCATTGGGTATGTTTACAATTCTCGTAGGTTCTTGTCCAATCAGAAGCCCCCATTTGGGGCCCCATCTGTCATATTCGTTCTTGCCCGTTAGATGTATTCTCGGCTGCTCTTGTCCAATCAGAAACCGCCATTTCAGAAAGTTCAATCTTCGGTCATGTTCGCTCTGATGCGTTTGGTCTAATCCTTGTCGGGCAGGCCAGGATATTCTAACGGCAATATTACAAGCGTCTGGTCCGTCATCCATAAGTCAGTCGTCGTCAATTAAAGAATATCCGCGTCCATAATCCGAAGATTTATTCCATATTTCATATAACAGCATTAGCACCAAATTCAAAAAGACAATCATAGTATACGTAAACATAGGCTAGTTTCCTGCCAGAGAGAACCGGTCAACATTTTCCAACGATGCCGGCAAGACATCATGATGTTCCAAAAATATCAAATCCGTATCGCTGATCAGTATTCTTAATCCATATGATATTCGTTGTAAAGTCGTCATCCAGAGAATGATGTATCTCAGTCACGATTTAATTGTGACTGTTCGTATGAGCACCATGAGGATTTTGAAGCACATGAGTTCAAACGGCCCCCTAACCCCGAGTTAACCCTATCTGGGCTGGGCTTTTTGGGACGTATCCTGGTCGGGGGGGGGGGCGAAATGCCCCCCTCCCTAATTATTTTTCTTACCCCTTGAGCTAGGGGGTTGACACTTACCACACCATACCCTTGGGTCGTCACAGTGACGTCATTTTCAAAAACGGCATTTTTTGGTCGATTTTTCGGTCAGATTTTTCGATTTTTTTATTTATGCAATTTCTCTGCAAAAACTGCATGATAAATTAGTAAATATTAATGTGAGGTGAAATAATATAGTTTTTGTCCCCTTTTCATCGCCGAAAAGCAGAAATTTTGAAGAAATATGACGTATGTATCACTTTTCTGGTACGCCACGTGGTCGCCATCTTGAATTTACCCATGCTCCTCTGCTCGGGGGGTCATGCAAATAGGCACAAAATGACCCCAATATGATAAACGATAAAGTCACGGAGTTTCAGTTCTCCATTTTTTGTCGTTCCGGAGATAGCGCAGAAAGTTTGGTAGTGGGGCCATGTCGGCCCCCCACCCCAGGCCAGGTAGGGTTAAGCGAAATTAGACACAAGGTACGAAACGCAACGCCATAGATCTTGCACTCTACGCTCGTATTTTGCTGTCAGCATGCGACATGTTCCGGAACAGCTGTTTGCGCATTTTGATCGAATTGTGCAGGGCCTTGGTGGGGGGTAGCCCCATATCCTCTTCTATGTGACGCTTGGTCTTCATGATGGGCCTGTGCATGGGGTCTCCTTTCATTTCAAGCGGTAGCAGGGTATACTGTTCATAGATCGCCATTTCCTGATGCTGGGGCGCATTTGGATGTACGCCTGTTGTAAGTTATCCTGTCGGGCGTCCTCGATCGCTGCAACGTGAATATTGATAGCTGCTGTCACAATACGATCCCAAAAGGTAGGTTCTTCCCCACTCAGGCTTTCCTGTGACGTATAATGCGATCAAAATGCGCAAGCAGCTGTTCCGGGACATATTGGCGTTACAATATCCTGGCCTGCCAGACGAGGATTAAAACAAACGGATCAGAGCGAACGTGGTCGAAGATTGAACTTTCTGAAAGGGCGGTTTCCGATTGAACAAGGGCAGCCGCGAGTACATCTAACGGGCAAGAACGAATATGACAGATGCAGCCTCAAATGGGGGCTTCTGATTGGACAAGAGCCTTGAGAATTGTGAACATACCCAACGCAGCTCCCCCAGCGTGGGTATGATGCTCCGCAACGCCATCACCACCACAAACCACCACCACTACCACAAATAACCACCACCACCACCACAAACTTCATCCATGACCACACACGCCACCACCACCGTCACACACCACACACCCACCACCACCACCATCACCACGACACACATCTACCCACCCACTCATACCCACTTGCACTCAAGTGGCCAGACCGAACATGGCCCGGCGTAGAGCGATGCCTTCATTGGTGACCACCAAGTCTCAACATGTTTTATTCCATGGTGTTTATGGATTGATGCATACACCTTGTCGACGCGTTAGTATTGTTTAATAGAATTGTACAATCTCTCACAAGATGTAAAAACTGCTATGCTAGGGCGCTAAGGCGTTAGCATGAGCCGTTAAGGAGTCAAGATAGGGCGTAATGGCGTGACGATGAGGCGTAAAGGCGTTCAGATAAGGCGTTACAGTAAAACACTCCACAAACTGCCGCTGACGACCAACTTATTCTTTCTCTCTCAAAAATCATTTCATATGTATATATGCTCTATGGCGGGCTATACGCCATACCAAATATCAATTCTTCTTAATAAAGCCAGTTGCGTACATTGCAATATCGAGGGCGAAGGTTGGTCATCACAGCGACAATGCACGGGTGTAATACCTATGGACCGTCATAGCTCAGTCGGTAGAGCATCGGCGCGATAAGCCAGGGTTGTGGGTTCGAATCCCGCTAACGACCAATTTATTCTTTCTCTCTCAAAAATCATTTCACATCTATATATGCTCAATGGCGGGCTATACGCCATACCAAATATCATTTCTTCATTATAAAACCAGTTGCGTACATTGCAACACCGAGAGAGAAGGTTGGTCATCACAGGAAAAATCCGCGGGTGTACTACCTATGGTGATCATAGCTCAGTCGGTAGAGCATCGGAGCGATAATTCGGGGTCGTGGGTTCGAATCCCGCTGATGACCAATTTATTCTTTCTCTCTCAAAAATCAGTTCATATTCATATATGCTCAGTGACGGGCTATGCACCATACCAAATATCATTACTCCACAAAGGCCATAGGCCAAATATACTGGAATTCTGCTTTCTCTACTACTAATCCTGCACCGCTCAGGCCAAGATCCAGCTGGGAACCGATATTAGCCCATCTAGACCTGATTGATGGGAGTTTTCCATATCCGTGTTTGCGGGTTTTTTTCATGCGCCCATCCATGACTTGATCAACCTCGAAGAACGCTTCACATGGATATCCCCCCTCCCCCCCCTCCCCAGTACGTCCACTATTGGGACATCCCAAAAACGCCCATTTCAATGCCCTTTCCCCATCATTCCCGGCCTGTGCATGCGCACCATAGCCCTTCTTCCACTACGCACAAGTCCAGTCGAACGCTTTCCCACGATTGTTTCGAACTGATACCCCATACGACCCATTCTGACCATTTTGGACTAACATTGAAATAACTGAAGCGTACGATTTCTTCAGGGGCAGATAACTCTTGCTGGGCCGTCACGTGACCGAAAACGACCTTTGATCCCGGAAATGACGTTTGATCCGGAAGTGACCTTTGACCCGGATTTGACGTCACGGTGAGGTCATCGACACGTCACGCCACCAGATCAGGTGCAGATAACTCTGGGCGCGCAAAAATGATAATGAATTTCCACTTTATATACTACTTACCTTCATTTCATAGTTATGCCTAACATGTTCTACGCCGGTTTGAGACTATTAAGGATATTGTTGCTTTATTTACATGTATGATTAGACTCGTTTTCCGGGTTTCTCAAGCGAATAGTCGATATATTTGGTGTATACCTTTATCGGATAGTCAAACAGTTCAGTTGTATTCCCATCTCGTATTATTTGCAGGCTGCAGGAATCCTAAAGGAAGCAGCGAAAAGACATTCATCATGTCTTAGGATAACATATCATCCATTCCCATATAATACTCCGTAAAACCTATATGTATGCGGGATAATGTACTGAGATAAGTAATCCCATACACTTATGTGGGATGAGCACATGTGACACAAGTAGCCCGTCTCGACGGTTGATATCGTTGATATTTTTAATAAAATGCTGATCAAAGTAACAATTTAAATTACATGGGGAAAACAATCGTATTAACTTGATCATGGGATGAAAAAATTCCCACTCTCGAGAAGGAAAATACATCTCAACCTTGCTTCGGCAGCTCGGTAGGGATGTATTTTCCTTCTCTCGAGTGGGAATTTCTATCCCATGATCAAGTTATATGGGATCTTCTTTACGTTATTTTAATATGTTAGTATGTTTGTATTGAATTTTTGATAAAAATAAAAGGGTAATAAACTCGAAAAGATTCCAAATTGTGTTTGTTACTCATTTCGTCATTTGACATCATCCTAGCCATGGTTCGTTTGAAAAAGTTGCTCAGAGGACACAGACCTGCATACGAAGCATTTTCATTTGGTAACATACTCGGTAGGCAAAATGCCTTGGCCAGTGGTCCAACATACATGTGTGTCAGTCCATCGTCAATATTTCCACATATATCTCACGAAGGATTATAGTCGTCCTTTTTATTCACACCATATGCGGATGATTATGTCGAAAATTACATATATTTGTTGTCAGCTCAAAACTACATTGAACATAAAAAAAACTTTCTAAAATTTGAACCATGTATGCGTCTGGATATTCAAGTAACCAAATATGTAATAAGCCTCAAAATCTACGAGATTTGCAAACATTCACAGTAGTATAGTCTACCCTTTTAAAGTAGCATTTTGCCGGGGGAGATAACTCTTTTGTGGAGGTCACGTGAAGGAGAGGGAGGGGGCGCCACCAGCTCAAGAGACCAAAAACTACCTCCAGCACAGAAGAGTTCCAATCTAGGGGGAGATAACTCCGGGTGACTATAGTTCCGGCAAAGGGCCCCTGGGCATGTATTCTTCCGCGGTGATGTGGTCTGGCGGTGATGCGGTCACTTCCGCGGAGAAAAAGTAGTCCCCAGACTTCAAATACGCTGCATGGTCCGATTGGGTCGAGTGAGGTATCAAAGTGAAGCATTCGTGAAGGGGCATCCAGTCATGGGTGGGTGCATATAAAATTTCTCCGGAAAATAAAGCGGAACACAGACTTTACCCTTAAAATAGGGGAAAACACCTATCAACCCCAGTCAAAAGGGCTAATATCGTGCCCCGGGCTTATTGGGACCTGCCTATCAAGTCAATGGGGTGGGTGCATGTAAAATTAGGATTTTTTCCCGAAACTATAAAAAGCGAAACACGGGCTTTACCCCTAAACTAGGGGAAAACTCCTATCAATCCTAGCCAAAAGGGCTAATATCGGTCCCCGGGCTTATTGGGGCCTGCCTATCAAGTCAATGGGGTGGGTGCATGTAAAATTAGGATTTTTTCCCGGAACTATAAAAAGCGGAATACGGACTTTACCCCTACAATAGGGGTCTGTATTATACAATATAAGGGAAAATGCCTGTATGGGGTATGGAGATGGTCAATTTTTTTTGTGGGTGTTACTATGGGTTGTGGGGTCGCGTTTTTCTCGTCTCGCCAAGAAAATGACAATGGGAAGGGTCCCGGAACGAATCGGTGAAATATTTAGGAAAAGTCACCGAGGTCTGTATATAGGCCCATAGGCTGGCCATGGGGGATATAGGTCCAACCTGGGAAATGCACACACGTTCATTGTGATATGGGTTGCTTGGATTTGTTTTTCACGTCTCGTCATTTAGAACACGATGAGAAGGGTCCCGGAGTGAAACGGTGAAATTTTTGGAAAAAGCCACCGAGGCCTGGGTAGGCCCATAGGCCTATACTGCATGGCTATGGGTGTATAGGTCCATACGGGGTGGACGTTTTGGGATCTAGGTGGGCCACTAATGGTCCGATGGGGTCGAGTGAGGTATCAATGTGAAGCCTATGTGAGGGGGCAACCGATGGGGTGGATGTGGGGTAGGAATCTCGTCATTTTGCGCATGCGCAATAGACAAAGTGTATGGAAATAGACGTTTTGGGATCTAGGGGAGCCACTAGTGGGCCGATTGGATCGAGTGAGGTATCAATGTGAAGCCTATGTGAGGGGGCATCTGATGGGCCACTAGTGGGCCGATGGGATCGAGTGACGTATCCATGTGAAGCCTATATGAGGGGGCTAGACTAGGGTGTCGTTTCCATTCTGCTGCGCAGGTCACGTGGGTTGTGACGTCACTTCCGGGTTTCACCTTCGAACCCAGAAGAGTTCCAATTTTTTCTTAGACGTCCGGATGTTCAACCTCCGGGTTTTTTCCCGACCCGGCCCGGCCTCCCAGCGCGCGCGCGCGGGTTCTCCGGCCGCAGCGCGCGCGCGCGGGTTACCCGGAAGTGCGCAGATGAATGTCGGGTCAAAAGGTCAAAGGTCACTTCCAGGTCAAAAGGTCCAAGGTCTCCCTTTCGGCAAGGTTCCGTTTCGGAGGAGACAATGTTGCGGCATCGATATACAGAGCTTGAACCCCAAAAGTGGATTGTAAATTAACCTGGGAAGGATGGGCAGTTCCATTTGGATCAATCAGCGGTCGAGAAAAAGAGCCAATGAGCGATCGATAAAAGAACCAATGGACGGGTACTAGAATTTCGCTCACGTCTGCGCCTACATCCGGGTACTGGGATGCTTTCGCCTACGTCCGCGCCTATATCCGGGTTCTTGTACACCCGGGTAATGTTTTCTGGACATGGATGGGTTACCTTTGGCTCCATTCTAGGCCACTGATTGGCTAATACGGTGTTCAAAGCCAGTTTCATGCATTATGCTCATATAGAAAACACACAAGACAGGGTTTTTTGGTGAGATCTCATTTTGTTTTTTATTCAGTAACAACAACAACGTGAGAACAACCACGTGAAAACTGAAGCCCAGAACAGGGGGCTTGTACAAACAACAACAAGGATGACACTTGAGAGAACAACAACAACAAGAAGTTATTTTCATATAGTTTATTTTCCCCAATGTTACATCATACCAACGCCGGGGGAGCCGCGTTGGGCATGTTTGCAACTCAAAAAGACTCTTGCCCAATCAGAGGCCACCATTTGCATCTGTCATATTCGTTCCTGTCCGTTAGATGTATTCTTGTCCAATCATAAGTCGCCATTTCAAAAAGTTCCATCTTTGCTCGGTGTGACCTAAGCGTCGTCGGGCAGGCCTGGATATTCTTCGGGCAGCATGTCCTGAAACTGTTTGCGCATTCTGATCGCATTTTCCAAGGCCTCGGTGGGTGGTAGCCCCATAGCCTCTTCCAAGTGACGCTTGGTCTTCATGATGGACCTGTGCGTGGGGTCGCCTTTCATTTCAAGCGGTAGTAAGGTATACTGTTTATAGATCGCCATGGCTGTTTTCCTGATGCGAGGGCGCATTTGGGTGTATGCCTGTTGTAAATTATCCTCTCCGGCGTCCTCGATCGCTGCAGCGTAAGTATTGATAGCTGCTGTCACAATACGATCCCAGAAGGTAGGTTCTGCCTCACTTTCCACCGATGTAGGCTGACTATCTGAGGTCAAGCTCTCCGTATCACTAGATGGACTCTCAGCAATCTCTGTTTCGGTATCAGTCGATACACTCTCAGCAGTCTCTGTATCAGCATCCGCCTCAACGGGATCCTCGGAGTCTTCAATCCCATGTATATTTTTCTGGTGTCGCATCATATCGTAATGTCTGGTGAACGTGCGTTCGCACTCAGAGCAAGTATAAGCCATGTTGACGGTTGAACGTCGACTGTGCGTGTTTTTGGAAATACGCTTGCTTTTATAGACAGTAACGCCCATCAACGCCCGTTGTTACGCTTTAACGCCCATCTCAACGCCATAACGTCCGTCTCAACGCCCGTCTCCATACCTGTCTCAACGCGTTATGCAATGTCCATCATCACTGGACGTTGATGTTGGAGGTCGAAGAAGATAATTTCCCGTCTCCAGCTGGGTCTCCATAAAGGTTTGAAATGCCTCATGCAAGGTCAGCAGATTCTGGGCACGGGTAGTTGTGTTGGTATCCTCATTGGATATTATCTGTTTCTTATGCAGCAGAAGACATACGCGTGTCACCCATTGGATGTCATCTATGAGCGTGGTAAGATGTGAAGGCATGCGTTGGTGCTGAACGGTGACTCCACCTTGCGCTGTATCAATAATAGCATCGACATTGGCTTGACGTAAGGCTTCGGCTAGAATATCCTCGTTGTCGAGTTCAAACAAGTTGGACTCTGCAGTGCTCATGGTGAAATGAGGGGACTGGTGCCGTGTGGTCTATTTATAGTGAGACGCTTTTGGTCTTAATGATGCGTTCGAACAAATGTTTCTTTAGTGCTATTGCTCTGACATACGCCGCTTTCCAGTTCATGCCCGAGGTTTTCAACATCGACGCTGTTCTTTCAATTTCCATATGGACTGGGTCCTTATCCAACAATTTCATATGGGTCACGAGGTCGACATACTGCTGACGTAAAGCCCGTCGTAGTCTGGGTGCCA
Source organism: Hanleya hanleyi (assembly GCA_036873755.1). NCBI lineage: Eukaryota > Metazoa > Mollusca > Polyplacophora > Lepidopleurida > Hanleyidae > Hanleya > Hanleya hanleyi. Next base: position 128,027 of record JAVTVY010031843.1, read on the forward strand.
ATCTGTTATGGGCTAAAATTGCGGCTTCCTCTTTCGAATACCCTTTGCGTTGAAACTTGTTTCCTGTGGCCTCCAACATCTCGCCCATCTCGGCGTCCATACTTTCTTTGAACAAATCCGTCCATAGCCTCGAGTTCATATTATGTTCTTCAACCTCGGGTTGGTCCTTCACGGTTGGGTGATATTCCGTGACTGATGGTATGAAGGGGACACGCTGTATGGGGGTGGGTTGCTGCTGCTGCCCTACCAGATGTGGACTCGGTGGATAGTGTAGGGGCTGTGGTGATGCCTCGCCGGGTAACAGGTGGGTCGTCAGCCGACGATCTTCTGGGGTATGGGTTTTTAAATCTACGAACAGATAGCCGTACGGACGACTTGTCGCTCCTTGAAACGCCTGCATGAAATGGTCGATGTTCTGAGGATAAATTCGACTACCAAACACACGGATTTGTGCTCTGTCAATGGGATTGGAGAGCAACACAAAGTATTGGCAGTTCAAGGCAATATCTCTGGACGCCTTCCCTTGAGGAAAGAGATTCTGAGTCAAATAGATGACGGACAGATTGCGATGATGGGACCCTTTGGTGAATAGGTCGGCGATTTTCGAATTGTTCTTGGCCGCACTCATCAGATCATCGAGCACTACCACGTTGGTCTGCTCGGAATCGAAGTAATAGGGTTCGTCTATGTCGTGAGGAATTCCTGGGACAAAGCTCACATTCTGTAATCGCGTAGTTTCGTAGGCGAGCTGCCACTGGCTATAACACCAAACAACACGTGTCGGAGCTGGGGTTGCCACACCTACCTCTAGAAACTTCATCAGCCAGGACGTCTTTCCACACCCCATAGGGCCGCTCCCCCTCATCGTAAAGGGATGTTCCACGCCACTTGGTAGACCTATAGCGGAACTTGGTGGTGTCTCTTGTCTATGCGTTAGACGCATATGTCTGAGCATATTGTCGCGACGAGAGAGTGTCTTTTGACAGAACGGACATGTACTCGACATGGTACCCGGTCAAAGGATGGATACAGACTGAGGCTAATGGTGTACAAACGACCGTATATGACCACTCACTCACTCACTCACTCACCGTCGTTAGTGCGTCCATGCGTTAAGACGGGCGTTGGGAACGCCTCACGGGCGTTTTGCACGCCTCACTCACTCACTCACTCACTTACTCACACGCGAATAAAAAACAAAATGAGATCTCACCAAAAAATCCTGTCTTGTGTGTTTTCTATATGAGCATAATGCATGAAACTGGCTTTGAACACCGTATTAGCCAATCAGTGGCCTAGAATGGAGCCAAAGGTAACCCATCCATGTCCAGAAAACATTACCCGGGTGTACAAGAACCCGGATGTAGGCGCGGACGTCCGCGAAAGCATCCCAGTACCCGTATGTAGGCGCAGACGTGAGCGAAATTCTAGTACCCGTCCATTGGTTCTTTTATCGATCGCTCATTGGCTCTTTTTCTCGACCGCTGATTGGACCAAATGGAACTGCCCATCCTTCCCAGGTTAATTCACAATCCCCTTTTGGGGTTCAAGCTCTGTATATCGATGCCGCAACATTGTCTCCGAACCTTGCCGAAAGGGAGACCTTGGACCTTTTGACCTGGATGTGATCTTTGACCTTTTGACCCGACATTCATCCGCGCACTTCCGGATAACCCGCGCGCGCGCGCGCTGCGGCCGGAGAACCCGCGCGCGCGCGCTGGGGGGCCGGGCCGGGCCGGGAAAAGACCCCGGAGGTTGAACATCCGGACGTCTAAGGAGAAATTGGAACTCTTCTGGGTTCGAAGGTGAAACCCCGAAGTGACGTCACAACGCACGTGACCTGCGCAGCAGAATGGAAACGACACCCTAGTCTAGCCCCCTCACCTAGGCTTCACATGGATACCTCACTCGATCCCATCGGCCCACTAGTGGCGAACCTAGACCCCAAAACGTCTATTTCCATACCCTTTGTCCACTGCGCATGCGCAGAGTGACGATATTTCAACCCCACACTCACCCCATCAGATGCCTCCCTCACATAGGCTCCACATTGATACCTCACTCGATCCAATCGGCCCACTAGTGGCTCCCCTAGATCCCAAAACGTCTATTTCCATACACTTTGTCTATTGCGCATGCGCAGAATGACGATATTCCTACCCCTCATCCACCCCATCGGTTACCCCCTCACATAGGCTTCACATTGATACCTCACTCGACCCCATCGGACCATTAGTGGCCCACCTAGATCCCAAAACGTCCACCCCGTATGGACCTATACACCCATAGCCATGCAGTATAGGCCTATGGGCCTACATACAACCCTCGGTGACTTTTTTCAAAAATTTCACCGATTCGCTCCGGGACCCTTCCCATTGTCATTTTCTTGGCGAGACGAGAAAAACGCGACCCCACAACCCATAGTAACACCCGCAAAAAAAAATTGACCATCCCCATACCCCATACAGGCATTTTCCCTTATATTGTATAATACAGACCCCTATTGTAGGGGTAAAGTCCGTATTCCGCTTTTTATAGTTTCGGGAAAAAATCCTAATTTTACATGCACCCACCCCATTTACTTGATAGGCAGGCCCCGATAAGCCCGGGGACCGATATTAGCCCTTTTGGCTAGAGTTGATAGGGGTTTTCCCCTATTTTAGGGGTAAAGTCCGTATTCCGCTTTTTATAGTTTCGGGAAAAAATCCTAATTTTACACGCACCCACCCCATTGACTTGATTGGCAGGTCCCAATAAGCCCGGGGCACGATATTAGCCCTCTTGGCTAGGGTTGATTGGGGTTTCCCCCTATTTTAAGGGTAAAGTCCGTGTTCCGCTTTTTTTCTGGAGAAATTTTACATACACCCACCCATGACTGGATGCCCCTTCACGAATGCTTCACTTTGATACCTCACTCGACCCGAGCGGACCATGCAGCGTATTTGAAGTCTGGGGGACTACTTTTTCTCCGCGGAAGCTTTTTCCCGCGACCGCATCACCGCGGAAGAATACATGCCCAGGGGCCCTTTGCCGGAACTATAGTCACCCAGAGTTACCTCCCCCTAGATTGGAACTCTTCTGTGCTGGAGGTAGTTTTTGGTCTCTTGGCCTGGTGGCGCCCCCTGTCTTCTCTCCTCCACGTACCCTCCACAAAAGAGTTATCTCCCCTGGCAAAATGATAACGGATCCGTGCTTTACCTCCTACTTCCGTCTTAACGTTTGCCGTTAGAATAGTTAGAGTTTTGTTTTACTCAGAAAGTCGTCAACTTTATGTTTGGAAAGGAGGAAGTCGAACAATAGAATCGAAAGCTTGGTTCTTTAACTCGTGAACCTTCTATTATCATGAAGCTTGGGTTCTTGTCATTATTCCGGCCTCGAAAATGTTATGGACAGGAACATCCAGCAGGTTGATTTTCATAATATGATTATGTGAGTAACACCAAAAACAATATCGCTCTGCTTCTTTACACCGTTATCCCACCCTGAAAACATAGACTGTAATCGACTTTATATGAGTATTTGTTACCAAATACATTTTGTTGCCAAATACAATGGGCGAACTCCTCTTCCTTGATGCTGTGATTTATGTTTGTTGGCGTAATACTGAAGCTGGAACATGGAAGTGTTATTCAGTGAAATTCACACGATATCGATACAAACTTTTCTTGAATATTTTCACAAGCATGATTGTACTATAACTGGTAGGTCGAAATGCCCCAATAATCTGTAATAATATATGTATAATACAACAAATGTTACATTTCTCTTCAACCAATATTATTATTAATATTCATCGGTTCGTGAAGTGCATATTTTGTTATACTCTTTCACCTAAGTTTTATTGCTTAAATTCAATGTTCAATATCTGCTCCCACGAATGCCTTTTGTGTGTGTATAACAGGCTTGCCTATATAAGATCAGATTTTTCTACCAGAGTTAACGAGTAAGCTGGAGACCGCAACTGACCCCATGCTGGGTAATCTTGAGTCGGGCTCAATACACTGTCTGTCGTACACCGTTTAAGCGGCAGTCAAAAGACGGCTGGCACCTGTGTTCAGAGAAGCGTGCAGTATTATACCGCGGCGCCATCTAGCGGCCAGTTAGCAGAAATTACCATCTATAGTTGGGTATGTCACAAATCTTTCTTAAAATTTCATCATTTTGCTGGTCTTTATGATAGCGAGGTGATTGTCATAGCAAGCATTAGCTCCGGTGTAGCCTTGTTCTATAGGGTGCAGTCCACAGTAGACCCCTCGTTGCTGGAAATAGACCCTTGGTATAGTCCTTCCGTCTTTCCGAGTTGCCAAACCATGCAGAAACCCCATATAAAAGTACATATTTTCTTCATGGGAATGCTCATACCATTAATTTAACATACAAGCCAGTTATGCAAATTTAACCCGAGATAAATTTTCTCTCCTCGGAACGTACTCCAAATTTTCTGGAAAATCTATTAAAATGACCCAAAATGCGCCATATTTCGTTCATTTCCTGGAGAAATCTTGACAATCGATTTCAATAAGATTTCTCCACAGTGTTCCCCGTCTGGAGGCAAGATAAAAAAGCTATTCAAAATATGGTGTCGACCACGCCGATTTTTGTCACATACCCCATATGCAACATAACCCTATTTTCAAACACCTGAAAAACGTACGAAACTGAGGCTGACGAAGGTTGACTTCGCGGCCCGATCCGCCATATAGCTCAATCGAGCCACCCATCCGCATATGTCATTTTGAAGGAATTGTACATTTGCGTACACTTCGCCATCCATAAGATGGCTTGCGAATCGTGTGTCTCCATTATCGCTCCAGTACTTTACCGGCGGAGAACAGACCTGAGAAATATGATCACATGACTCGAAAATGGCGAGTTACGTTGGGGTTACGTCGGTAGACTTTAGCTGATTGGCTGACGAGGTCACGTGGTATTGATTTATGGTGTAACGTGTACGAGCAGGATCAGTCGTGGTGTTTACGTGAAAACGAATCAATAACCGGGATTGCCCACTGGCATTCTGGCCGTCACCGTAGTTAGCCCCTTCACTAGTAGAGATCCGGGGATCGAAGAGATGATCACAACCCTACAAGGATGACTGACGCTAATGTAAAGGTCTATTATGGTATATTCTGCACAAATAGTATATGCGATTACAGATAATAGCGTAGAACCGCGTGGCTTAGACAGAATGTCTAAGGAGATGTAACGTTATGCAGTAGAATAATATTTACATATATGTACAGACACTAGGAGAGTGTATGCAAATAAACTTGATGTTATATACAAATAATATAAGAGAGTGTGTGCATATAAATTTACAGTTACAGTTATGCTTTGAATATGTATGGGTACGCGATAAGGGCGGCCTGGTATAAGGTATAAGGGCGGCCTGGCTGCTGGCCCTTCTCTTCTCCCGTCACACGTAATCAAGGGCGGCCTGGAGCCTCTCCACGGATGTGGCAGCCGTCGTCTTCTTCACCCCAAGTCGTCGGAGCGCTACGGCTGTAACGCTCTCTCAATATATACCCCCAGTCTTCCCTTATATGTGTTGTAATTTGTATATGTGTTGTAATTTGGAACGTTACGGCTGTAACGCTCTCTCAATATATACCCCCAGTCGTTGGAGCCTCTCCACGGATGTGGCAGCCCGTCGTCTTCTTCACCCCCAGTCGTCGGAGCCTGACCCTAACTTGTCAGCTCACCAGTTTGCTTCCCGCACAGGTAGGTATAGCACGGCGTCTCAACCCTCACGGCTGCTACGACCCGTCTATAGACACGACCCGTGGCTACACAACTTCACGACGACTCCCCAGGTAAGAAACACGTACAGCTTGTCCTCCGTGGCCGTCACAACCTCTACTTGGGTATATATTGTGTTATCATTACATCTGGTACCTATGTAGCATCATTACTGTCTGTAAACTGTCGATGGCGACTCTCTGCGACCCGGTCGCAAGCCTCTGCGACCCCGTCGCAATCCGTCTGTACTGTGCCTTGTCTTTGCTGTACTGGCTGTAATATCTGTGGCCTCTTTCACACCCGTACAGCGTCTAAGCAACCTTTCTGCGACCTTCTGCGACCCGGTCGCAGACCTAACGGGCTGCACGATATGTCGTCGAATAACGGTAGGAGAGATTGGCTCTATTATCTCTGTATTTATAGTACATTTGCATATAATCGGAGGATGGAGGGAGTCCCTTATTACCGTCATATACCGCTTCACGACCGATGACACCGACACATAAATAATACTGACCACGTCCCAGTGCCCGGGCTGTTCAGCAAAACAGTGCCGATATTATACAATCTACTGGTATTGACCTATATCCTTATTCTATACTGACGTCTGATCATGTTTACCGGAATGTGCTACTCGGTAATACATGTCATGTTACAGTATTATAGAATACCCCCAGACTACAATAAACACGCCAGTCGGTCTTCCCACTCTGTCGTGTTCCCTATACTATAGTACAACACACAAACACGGTTCCACACTGAAAATGCAAGCCGGCAAATTCGCATTGGATTGACGTGTTTT